>NW_020769838.1:17214-42759 GCF_900518735.1 Pseudonaja textilis
CATGGACGGAGAGTCCTAACATATTTCCTTTGGCAATCTTGTTTTTTCCTGCTCAGTCCTTTCCTCAATCTGAATGTGTAGAAAGTTGTCATCCTGGATTTGTCAAGAGGGCTCGAGAAGGAGAGCCAGTTTGCTGCTACGACTGCGTTCCTTGTCCGGAGGGAACCTTCTCCACTCAGAAAGGTGGGTGACACTAGAGGAAAATGGGAGGCCTGGTGGAACTGGATCCATCGAGAGAATTGTCATGAAAGTGTGAATTAAAAAACACTTTGAAGCTGAATTGGTTTCTGGTTTATTTCCAAAATGCCCCATTTCTTATCTAAACAGAAGAACAAGGAAGGGCTGGGTAGAGAGAGGTGGCTGTGGCAGATTGGGCAAGTTTTACTACTTCCAGAGAAAATATTTCTTCTTTTTAGCTTGGATGTGTCCTTCCTTCCACATTTACTTCTCCGGGAGGGCTTCATAGTATTCTGAAATGTCTATCACTGTTCTTAAATTATTCTTAATTTGTCGAAATGGGAGAAATCCATTTTGATCTTCATGGATATAAGTGTTTAAAACCTGTTTTAATCTATTAGCTATTATAGAAGAGAATAATTTGTAATCTGCATTCAGGAGTGAAATTGGTCTATAATTATTAATAAGTCTGTGGTCTAGGTCCTCCTTCGGGATCAGCGAAATTAAGGCTCCCCTCCACGAGTCCGGCATCTTGGCTGCTAAGAGTACCTCATTAAAAACATCCAGCATCAGTGGTCCAATTTGTTCTATGATAATTTTGTAAAGTTCTACCGGTATCCCATCCGGTCCAGGTGCTTTATTGTTACTTTGCTTCTCTATTGCTGACTTCAGTTCGGACCATGTTATTTTTTGATTTAATAATTCTATCTCTTCCTCTCCAATTGCTTTATCATTCGCTTCCTCCAGGTATTTCATTATTTTATCCTCAGAGACTTCTTCTTTTTTGTATAATTTCTCGAAGTAATTAAAAGTAATCTCTTTTTTCTTCTCTATCTCCTCCTGCATATTGCCCCCCTCATCCATTAATTGGTGTATCAATCTTTTTTCTTTCGTTTTCTTAAGTTTGTGGGCTAACCATCTCCCTGGTTTGTTTGCATGTTCAAAGTAGATTTGTTTAGTCATTTTCAGACTAATCTCCAATTTTTCTTGTTCCAGTAAATTTAATTTGTGTTTAGTTGTTATTAACTGGTTCTGTATTCTTTGGTTTTTGGGGTTCTTTTGTAATTGGATTTCTAAATCTTTAATTTCTTGTTGTAGATTACTTTGTTGGGCATACTTTCTTTTATTTCTCATAGCATTGTAAGAGATTGTTATTCCTCTTATAAATGCCTTAAATGTGTCCCATATATTTTGTTTCGAAGTTAGATCATTATTATTTTCCTTTAAGAAGAAGTTCAGTTCTTCTTTCAGTTTATTAATATATTCTTCTTCTTTTGTTAAATGAGTGTTAAAAGTCCATCTTTTCTTTGGTTTTCCTCTACCTCTCCAGGTTATTTGAATTGGATTGTGGTCAGCCCAGTCATTTGGTAAGATTTCGCTATCTTTGATTTCATTAATCAATTCACCGTTTATCCAAGCCATATCTATTCTTGTCCAAATTTTGTGCGGGTTAGAATAATAAGTAAACTGTTCTTTTTTGGGATTTAATTTTCTCCAGATATCTACCAGATTCATTTCATTCAACATATCCTTACATGGCTTAGAAAATTCTCTATTCCCTTTTTTGTTCTTACTCCTATTACTATGATCCTTCCGGTAGTCAGCAATAGAGTTAAAATCGCCAATCAGAATAATATTACCATTTTCGAATTCTGTTATTTTTTGATGGAGATGTTTAAAAAATTTACCTTGATCATCATTTGGGGCATAGATTACTACCAGTAAGAGTGTAATGCCATTAATCGAGATTTGTACTACCAGCGTTCTTCCTTCAGGGTCCGCCCAGATTAACTCCGCTTTTAAGTCATCTCTCACATAGATTGCGATGCCTTTCTTTTTGTGTTTATCTGCTGGTGCTGTAAATAATTTTCCCAGTTTTGGACACTCTAGGAATTTCTCCTCACTTTTCCTAACGTGTGTTTCTTGTATGCAAATTATATCAACATTTTGTTTTATTAGTTTGGTTAGAGTCCTTTTCCTTTTAGCTCTTGAATTTAGGCCGTTTATATTAATGGAAAGAATTTTCTTTCCTTCGTCCATTTACTTAAGTCTGCCTCGCTTTTTGTCTCGTAACTCTACGGCTCTCTTCTTGTGGTTGATATGGAGTTGTTTCTTCTCTTTCTCGATGTAAGTTGTCTTTCCCTTGAATATGGACAGATCCTTCTTCTTTGTTCCTATGGCGGTTACGATCCTCCTGCATATTTCTTTGGATTTTCTCCCTAGTGAGTTGATCCTCCGTGGTTGTTAGCTGTTCTAGGAAGTTTTGTGCTTGTTCAATTGAGTCTATTTTAATTTTTCTTCCCTTCCACGATATTAGCATCCCTTCTGGGATTAGCCATTTAAATGAGATTTCGTTTTTATTTAAGTAATTAGCTAAAAATTTATATTCTTGCCTCATGGCCCTCACTTTACTTGGAATCTGCTTAAGAATTATAATCTCTTTGCCCTTATATAATATTCTCTCATCTCTGGCCTTTCTATATATTAGGTCTCTCATGCATCTTCTTGAAAAACGGATATGGATCTCCCTTGGGCAATTGTGACGCCTTGCATAGCTGGTATTCACCCTATAGATTTCATCAAATTCCTTGAGTAATTCATCTTTCTCTTTTTCTACTAGTTCAGCCAACAAACCTGCCATTAATTGTTCTAATTCTTCATTTTTGGATTCCTCCACATTTTGGAACCTTAAGTATGCAGCTGCTCTGTCCATCTCAAGTTGGACCAAGGAATCTTCCATTTCTTTATTAACATTTTTGAAATCTTCCTCAGTCCTTTCTAGGTTCCTCTCCACTTGTTCCGTCCTGTTCTCTATTTCTTTTATTTTTAATTCAGTTCTTTCCATGACCAATTGCATTGTCCCAACCCTATCTTCAACTCTCTGTATATCTGCTCTCATTTCCTCTTTTAATTTACCCATTTCTTCCTTCAGTTCGCGAATATCTGCTCTGGTCTCATTATGATTCCTAATCATAATCTCCTGCATTCTAGACATCGATTCTTGCATTGATTCTTGCAGGGATAATAATGTCACTTGTAAGTTGGCATTCGTAACAGTCGGTTGTTTTTCTCCTTTCAAGGTCTCTTCTATAGTTTTCTGCATTGTTGGGGAGGCAGATGCCAGAGTTGTCAACAAGGTCTGATTGTTCTTCCTTCCTGTTTTCAGGGCCGTGGTTGTTGTGGAAGTCATCTCTGCTAAGATTTGTTTTTGCAATTGGACAATGTTAAGAATATTATCCCAAATCACCATTCGATGTAATAGCCCTTTAAGTGTGATTACAAATCTATTTGCTATGCTTACACCCCAGATACTTTTAGCTCTCTTTCTTTGGCCCAATCTGTCATTCAGGCAAATTAAATTCCAATTCAATAGAGTGTTATCAGTTACTATACAATACTATACAATAGGTGCTATACAATAGAATGAAATCAAATATTATGTATTATGTATTATTCTCTATATTAAATTCAAATACCAGAGTTAATTGTATTTTACCCCTAGTAAATCATACTTGTTTAAAGCATACAACCAACTCTAGAATTTCTCACTCTATATATACTTTTGTCCTATAGTATATATAAATATTTAAGATTCCATTCTATCTGAGACAACCCTATTAACAGTCCTTAAGATTTTTATATATCCAAGAGAGTCTAATCTGTAAACCCTAATACCTGTAACAAGCAGTTTGGCTTTATACTTTATACTTTATACTTGTATTTTTAACTATTATAAAAAAAAAGAAAGACCAGAGAGAAAGGGAGAGAGAGAAAGAGTGCCAGAGGAAAGGGGTCTTTCCAATTATAGGAAATCACTAAGCACGTATCTGTAGGATTAGTTCCATAGAAAAACAAGTCTGAGTTAGGGCTGGCGTTTGGTCTTTTAGTCTCTCCTCCTGGGCGCACCAAGGAAGCAGGGGGAGGAAGTGCTGACTAATTGCTGTCAGCGATCAGTCTTGGCCAGGCTTCCGTCTGTCTCCTCCTTCTTCTTCCCTCCTCTTCTCCCCCTCTGCCAGCAACCGTCAATCCACCGTCACTTTGGGTATCCGCCTCAGATTAATCACTTTAAAAATCAGTTTTTATAGACAATAATGCTGAGAGGAAAGGATCTTGCATATAAAAGTCAGTGCGACGTTTTCTGGCTCTCCACCTCTCGCTCTGCCCTCCTTCACAGCCAAAATCCTCTCCTAATCTTCCAGCCTTCTCAAGCACTGATCCTGGATGGCAATCCACTTCCGAGTTTCTTAAATTCCCACCGCCTTTTTCTCTCCACAGCAACGCTCCAATCCACACTTTCACTCTGAGTGTCGAGCTACTCTAAACGCGTTTATCCCCCATTCACTTTTCAAACTGCTTTTCTAGCCGCTTGTCTCCAGCTTCCCCCCCTGTTACTCACAATGAAACAGGGAGAATCGGACCGATCACTCTCACGGCTTTGTAATCCTTCTGCCCTTTTCCGCTCAGACCCTTCAGACTGTCACTTTTTGCTTCGTCAGTTCAGTGGCAGACCGGACTTTGGAGCCGCCATTAGCTGGCAGCTGGCTCAATCGCGCTGGTCTCAGAGGCTCTTCCTTCGTTGCTGGGGAGTTGCCTTCCCCCAAACAGCAACCCGGGGGTCCTCTATTCTGACACGAAGCTCTACGGGTTTCGTGTATCCACTGGGGATCCCTCCAAACGTGAGAAGAGGTGTTCGAAAGCCACAGCTGGGCTTCTCCACCTCTGGACGTCCCTGTCCTGCCACCGGAAGTCTCCACATTTACTTCTCTAGGAACACCTGAGTTCTTTGAAATGTGAGGAATGGTTTTAGGTCCACCACCTGAAAGTAGAATTGCAATGTGGTCTACATGGGTTTCCTTTGATGAACCCTGAAAAGATATTGCTGATATAAGAGATGCACAATGTGGTGGCATGGATAGTTATGCCTGTTTCTGGCTGTACCCGTATCACCACTGCTCCAATGGCCATCTCAAATAATTTCCAGCAGTCACTTGATCCGCCAGCATCCTCTGAGGCAAGTATGACAAGAATTGACACCTGACAGATACGTTTCTCTAGAAAGATTAATTGATTCATTATTTACCTTTAGTAATGGAGGTTCCTATCAATATTCTGAACATTGCCAAAGAAATCTTTCAAGTCCTAAGCCTTCCCTCAATTTCATAGCCTGTCAAAAATATACCATAGCTATATTTTTTTACAATATTTTTTGTCTCTGGAGATATTAAGAAATCCATCCCAGAAAACACTCCTGATAATCACTTGTTCCCAAAGAATGTATAATATATCTTGAAATGCAAAGGACAAAGAAATATAGGGTTGTTGTTTTTTTTCTCAGATACAGAAAAATGCACCAAATGTCCAGATGATAAATACCCAAATAAAGAAAGAGTCCAATGTATCCCCAAAATGATAACTTTCCTGTCTTATGAAGAACTTCTGGGCATCATCCTGGCATCTTTTGCCCTATTCTTGTTCCTAACCACAGGCATTGTTTTAATCGTCTTCATTAAATACCGAGAAACTCCCCTTGTCAAAGCCAACAACCGGGACCTCTCCTACATCCTCCTGGTCTCCCTGCTGCTTTGCTTCGTATCTCCTTCTCTCTTCATTGGTCAACCAAGGAAAGCCACCTGCCTTCTCCGACAAACCGTCTTCAGCATCATCTTCTCAGTTGCCGTTTCTTCTCTCTTGGCCAAAACCATCATGGTGGTGCTGGCTTTCCTGGCCACAAAACCAGGAAACCAAGTGAAGAGATGGTTGGGGAAGAGCTTGGCCAACTCCATCATCCTTTCTTGTTCTGCTGTCCAAGTGATCATCTGCTCCATCTGGCAGGGAGTTTCTCCCGCCTTCCCTGACTCTGACCTCCACTCCCAGCCTGGAGAGATCATCCTGCAATGCAACGAAGGGGTCGTTGTCATGTTCTACATCACCCTCAGCTACATGGGCTTCCTGGCTGCCGTCTGCTTCACCGTGGCTTTCCTGGCCAGGAATCTGCCTGGGGCCTTCAACGAAGCCAAACTGATCACCTTCAGCATGCTGGTCTTCTGCAGTGTCTGGGTGACTTTTGTGCCCACCTACCTGAGCACCAAAGGGAAACACATGGTGGCTGTGCAGGTCTTCTCCATCCTTGCCTCCAGTGCTGGTCTGCTGGTCTGCATCTTCATCCCCAAGTGCTACATTATCCTTCTGAGACCAGAGCTGAACACAAAGGAGCATCTCACAGCCAGAACAAATGTAAAAACTTGAGATATAGCATCATTATGATAGCGGAAGAATTGTTCATGTTTCTTTTATTTGATTTCCATTTAGATAGTATGCAGGAGTCAAAGAAAATGATATCTGTCTGTTTCAAAATGGGGAATTGTTGAATCAGTGGAGTTCTTATAGTTCCCTTCCCTTTCAATAAATATTGCTAAAGAGACCTCTGTAAAATTCAGAGAAATTCAGCTGTTCAGCAACAGATACTGAACATGACACTGTATAAAAAATGATTGATGTACTTGTTCCAACTGACAGCAGCTAAACATGTGGGTGGGTGTGAGAGAATGAGTAGGAAATGAGGTCAGGAGGAAGCTGTAGTAACCAGACACCAGCCTGGTTGCCTGATCCTCTCCCTAAAAATGCCAGAATGATGTGAAATGCCATGTTTTTATTTTATTAAATTATTTTATTAAATTATTAAGGACTATATTAAATAGAAAAGTCTGGAGAGATGGAACTAGGGGTGAGATTCTACTGGTTCTGTCCAGTTCTATAGAACCAGTTGTTATGATTCTGCACAGTTCAGAGAACCAGCAAATCGCACCACTGGCTGGCCCTGGCCCTCTTCTCCCACCCCTCCCCTCTGCGCCCAGTCAGTCCTTATCGTGCATGTGCAGCATTGCCTGCAGCCTGCTTTTGCCTACTTGCCAGGCTAGCCATTGCTGCATGCCTTCTGCTGTGGCCCTGCCTGATCTCCCTGGGTGAGAGAGGCTCTGCTAGCTCTGGAGCCCAGTCGCCATCCTGCCACTGCCGGTCACTTTTAACCCCCCACTTGCCTTTTGCTGCCACCACCCGCTGCCCTAACCCCCAGCAGGGAAGACCTAGCAGCTGCGGTAAATCCAGGCCGGGGGAGAGAGATGCAGACTGGTGGGGACCTGAGCTATATTTAGCTGTACTGGAAGACATGTGGAGAGGCTCGAGTTCTCCTACTGCTGGGAGAGCAAGAGAGTCTTTCCCAGCACAGTTCCGGGCGGCATAGAGAAACAGGATTCAAGCGGGCTGCTTCTCTGCCACCCAGAGTCGCCCGTTTCCCTATTGGAGGGGAAGTTGCAAACTTTTCACTGTGCCGGGAAAGACTCTCTTGGTTTCCCAGCATCAGGAGAACACAAGCCTCTCTACATGTCCTTCCATACAGCGATTTTTTTTTTAGAAAAAACTGTATTAATTTTACTTTTTAAAAAACAACACAGCTACAAATCATATAAAACAAAAAGACAAACAGGTCTTGGCATAGGCCAAGAGGGAAAGAGAGGAAGGCTTGAGAGAGGAAAGAGGGAAAGGGAAGGGGGGAAAGAGTAGGGAAAACAATTATAATAAAAACATAGTTTCTTGTGACTGTCTGTAAGGTCCTTTTTTCTTCAAAACTATCGTCGACGGTGCTTTTCTTTATCTCTGCTTGGGAGGCCCTCAGCCTTAATTTTCCTAGAGGTGATCTATATCACCTGGAACCACACGATCTCAGGTCCCAGGTAGCTGGGCAAGACCAAGCAAGTGAAAGCGATCCAGAGTTCAGGATGGGATTTAACGCTCGTCTGGGGAGGCCCTAAAATCTTGGAGACGGTGCGAGAGGTTCCCCACCTTTCTTGAGGTGAATTCATTCAGGTGGAGGAAGGGAGCTTTTGTTTCGATCCAGAGGGACCGATCATTTCATGAAAGAGGCAGCCCTCGACTTACAACCGTGAGAAGCTACAGCAGCACTGAACCAAGTGACTTATGACCTTTACGGCCATTGCGGCATCCTCCTGCCACTAAGAGATGGCAGGGAGGTGTTTGAGGTGCCGGCCCCGCAGGCTCACCCCATTGACTGTTGCACTACTCTGAAACTGGTGCCTCGAATACGGCAGCACATTGGGGAAATTAGAGCAAAGCCACCATGACCACATTCGAGGCACTGGCTCTGCAATGGTGCAACCGTCAATGGGGTGAGCCTGCAGGGCCAGTACCTTGAACGCCCCCCTCCTGCCTCTTAGTGCCCCTTGATGGCCCCCTTGGAGATACTAAGAGGTGGCAGGGGGCATTCGAGGCACCGGCACCACAGGCTCACCCCATTGGGAAGAACGTTTAAAAGAGATGCAAGCTGAGTGCGGTGTCTGCTGGGAGCAAAGGTGAGTATATCTTGTGTTGACTTTGCTTATCTGTGTTCCTGGCATCTTCCCAACCGTGTTGTTATTGCCATGCCTTCAAGTCTGGAATTCCTTCTCCTGGCCTACCGAACTAATGACCCCCTCTTGCCTTGATTGGACTTCTAGTTACAGTGTTTGTTGACCATGTTTTGGTCTAGATTCTCTGCAGCCAAAGGCTGTTCCTGGGAGAGTTTTCCTCCAGCCCAGAAGGTAACCACGACATTGGGGGCAAAGTTAGAGCTAATAAAGGGATTCCTACTAATTATCTGACTGGGTTGCCTTTGGGCCATGCCCCTTTGGGTCATCATGGTTAAAAGGTGCAGGTGTGAATGCAGCCACTGAGGAAGAGACTGGGTTCAGTGGGTTGTGTGGATCTCACTAGAGTCAGTCGGGTGGGGTAGTAGTCCAATCCCAGAGGGCCCTGAGTTCCAGTCCTGCCTGGGGTGGCAAGCCAGTTAGGAGGCTCTGGACCAGCCGCTCTCTCAGAGCCCTGGGAAAGAGGCAATGGCAACCGCTTCTGAGCAGTTTCCCCTGAGGGCTTCTGGGCAACCTTCCTGCCTAGCTGGGTGAGGCTGAGGGGCCTCTCTGGGCCTGGCTTCTTCCTCGCTGGTCAAGCAGGCTCCTCACCTATTGACTTCATTTCCTTCCCATTTTCCTCCTCCAATTTTTTCCTTCCCTTCCCTTCCCTTCCCTATCCTTTCCTTTTCTTATTCCTTTCCTCCCTTCATCTATTGACTTCAATTCTTTCCCATCTTCCTTTTCTGCTTCTTCCTTTGCCTTTCCTCCTCCTATTGATTTCCTTCCCTTCCCTTCTAATCCTGCCTTCAAAAGAAAAACTCCATGGGTGACTTCGAACTATCCTCAGGGGAGTCTGAGTTCCTATGGAAAGACAAGGGGGAGAGACCCGTCCGCCTCCTTTGGGGGTCTCTCTGACCCTCCCCCCAATTTCTTCCCCTCTGCTGGGACTCGGGGGACCCTGAGCGGGTTTCCCTCCTGCCTTCGTCCAGACCGTTCCAGGCATCCTGGCTGGGCCTGTCGGTCAGCAGAGGAGCCGCTTTCTCTCTGGCCCCAAGTGGGCCCCTCTCCCGTCAGACTCGGGGAAGGAGGGAGGGGCAGGAAAGATGGGGCTCGGGGCGGGGAAGTCTGAGGAACTGGGGGGGGCTCATGCGGGGGGGGGCTCATGCGGGGGGAATGAGTCTGCCTACGGAGATGAGGTGGACCTGGATCCTATTCTGGCTTTAAATTGCTGGCTGAATATAAAGACAGTCAGGCAAACTCTACAAAGGCTTCCATACAAAGTTTCTTTATTGAATCACAAGGCATCCTCAAGGTATCACTCACAGTTATGTCGAGATTCATCTAATGTCCAAATCTTTGCATAGCTGACTCCATAGTGTGAAAGTATAGTGATCTTCATCCCATAATAATAGAGCAAAGGGTGAGACTCCAGGACGTTACTGGGGTCCAAACAAGAGGAAAGGCAACTCCCCCAACCCAACCAAGGGTCGATTCAGTGACCAATCAGGATTACAGATGTGACCACATGACATGAGCTACATTTCCCATGATGCATTAACTACATTTCCCATGAGACATTCCCTTAAGGGGACAGCTCCCAATTCCCAATTAACTATACACTGTCTGGACAGCACAGTCCAGTTGCTTTCTTGGTGTGGAGACAATAACTTGGTCCTCAACACCAATAAGACCAAGGAGCTTATAGTGGACTATAGGAGGAACAGATCAGACCTCCAACCCTTGCTTATCAATGGAGACAGAGAGGAGCAAGTGGCCAGTTTTAAATTTCTGGCTGTTACCCTAAAAGAGGACCTGACCTGGGTGCTCACATTGCAGCCCTGGTCAAAAGGGCCCAGCAGAGATTATACTGCATGGGACTTCTCAGGAAAAAACCACTGAATGGAAAATTGCTGGTGACCTTCTGCCGCTGCACCAGAGAGCATTTTAACTGACTGCACCTCTGTAGGGTTTGCCAATTGCACCGGGGCAGATAGGACAGCACTCCAGAGGGTGAATGTCATTGCCCAGAAGATCGTGGGTTGCCCTCTCCCCTCTTTGGAAGAACTTTAGAGCTCCTGCTGCCTTAAGAAAGTTCAAAACATCCTCAGAGATCCATCTCATCCTAGAACACCCCCCCTCTTATTTTTTCAATAAAGTTTTATTTGGGTTTTCACACACAAAATACAAGTAAAACATCTTTTTTGAAAATAGCATGGTCCCGGGTTGAATTTCTTTATACAGACACAAAATTCAATTTCATGCTCCTTTTTGTATTCTATTCCATATCTTATACTATTTTACATTTTCTATATAGTTTTTCCCCTCTTTTAATTTTCTCAATTTTATTTTGATTATCTCAATTCAAATCATTATATTTATACTTTTGTCTCTTCTGTTTCAATTTCATATTATCTTTTCTCATTAAACAAATTTTCTCTTATAGTTACTAATTGGAGTATGACACCTTTATATCTTTTAATTACATCCCTTCAACTCTTATTTAAACTTCAATATATACCTTAACTTTATGACCTTCAATATAATACATAATACATAACTTCCAATTTAATTCTGCTTGGTACATTCTTATAATACACACTATATTCTTTAAAAAAAAAAGAATGTAAATATATGTAATTATAAACCTTCATTCCATTCTAGTTCAGTTCTATCATTAATAATCTTAACATCTTTAATACTTCTTTTCAATTAAATATCATACTTCCTTAAAAACACATATCTCCATAATTAATTTTTCTCTTATTTCTCTTCACATGTTTTGTAAATCATTAAATATACCTTTTGTTACATTTATTTATTGACAAGCATTCCACTGAATTATGATAGCTATTTTATCAGACATTTTAATCATACATTGTTTCATATTTTCTAAAATTATTTCTGGTTCTAATATAACCATACTATCTTATGTACCTTTGCAGAATCCCTTTTTCCATTAAGTTTGTTCCCATTATCTCTAAATAGGCAGTTTCTCTATATTTTGCTTCTGTCCTTTATGACTTCTTTTCCTTTCTTTCTTCCCTCTCATCTTCTCCCTCCCCTTTTTACCCCCTTGCCTCTCTAGTTCTAATTCTCTCTTCTGCATTTTCCTCCGTTATGGTCGCAAGTTGAGGACCCTCTAGAGGCTCATTTGGAGGTCTCCTTCCCAAATGGGGCAGCCGCATTGAACACAAAGGCTCACAATGGCGACCAAAGGCCCAGAGTGTAACTGTGACGAAGCGAGGCAGGTGGGGCCTCCTGGGACTTTGCCGCCTTCCTTACCTGGGCTGGGTCCCCACTTGGATCCCCCAGACACACACACATACACACATGGAGTGTGGCTATTGGGGGGGCTGTGCAGGGTCCCTCTTGCCCGGGGGATCCCCTCCATTCCAGCCTCCCCTCCTGGCCAGGGAGACAAGGAAGGAAGTGGGGGTGGAAGGGCTGGATCCTCTCCCTCTGAGGACCTTTTGCCAGCCCTGAACCGGGAGGAGGGAAGGGATCTGGGCCAAGCAAAGGGGAAGGGAGGCCTTTGCTCTGTCCGGTCTTGGCCCCAGGAGAGGCGGGCAGGGAGGCTCTGCTCCCCAGGAAGGAGCCTCCTTCTTCAGCCGGGCAAAGGCCTCCCCTCCCCCACCCCAAACCCAGCTCCTGTCTCCAGGGACAGGGGGGCCGGGAAGGGATCCAAGTGGGACCCCCAGCCTCCCCCACCTGAACCTCAGGGGCCCCTCCTGCTCCGGCCACAGAGGGTGGGGGAGGCAGCCTCCATTTCCCAGGGTCCCTCCTGGCAGCCCCCCTCCCTGAAGTGGGGGGGCTGGGGAGCCCCAGACTGGCGCTTCCTCCTTCCTGGGGGCTGCTTGTCCTGAGGCTGAGCCAGAGTCCCCCCCCCAGGCCCCTTTCCCAGAAGGAGGGGGGGCTTCCCCTCCCTCGGATGCTCTGCAACCCCCCCTTTCCTTCCTGGGGCTTTGCAAAGGGGGGTTCCCCTCCTTCCTCTTGGCCAGAGAGAATGGGGGGGCTGGTATCCCCCCCTTCCCAAACGCCCCCCTCCCAGTCTGCGCATGGGACCCACAGCAATGCTGCCACCAGCTGCTCCCCTGCAGGGAAGTCCTGGATTGTCTGGGGGAGGGGAGGGGAGGACAGTGGCCGCCCCCCCCCTTTTGCTTGGCATTTGTGGGGAGACCCCTAAAGACGAGAGTCCTTCCTGGGCTTCCCAAAGAGCATCCAAACGTTCCTGGCACCAAGTGGGAAAGAAGCCCAAAAGGAGAGAAACTCCTGCACTGGCTGCGATCGGGGCTCAGAGGGGACAGAAACCCCCCCCTCCTTGCGAGCCCCCCGCCCCGCTCCAGCCTGTCCTCTGGCGGGACCCCCTTCCTGGGGAGGCTCCTCCCTGCCAGACCCTCTTGCAGCCTCTGGGACCCGGGGGAGGCGGGGGGGCGCATCTCTAGGTGCAAAGGGTGGGGGGGGGGACACAATATCCCCGGGAAGAAGCCCCCCCTCTTCCCCCTCCCCCCCGGGATTTCCCATCAGTCTGGGGAGCGAGAGAGGCAGACGCGCATGCTCAGTCGCTTTCTTGAGGCTCGCAGGCCGCCTGCGGAGGGCGGCCCCTGGTGGTCCCGGCCAGCCACGGCAGCGCCCCTTGCGAGAGGGAGGCGGGAGAGGGACGCGCCTTTGTGCCCCAATCCCAGCGGCCGTGAGACCAGACGGGTGCGGGGAGGGGATGATGGGACACGGAGGAGCTCAGCCCTCGAGAAAGGCCCAGGGAGGCCCTGTAGTCGGACTTCGTGGGTGATAGAGAGTTCGTCTCTCTCATCTCCGCCTGCCAGAGTGCAGCGCAAGGGTTAAGCCCAGAGAGTTGTGACATCCTAGAGCGGAAAGGAGGACCCGCTTCCTTCCACGTGGAATTCTCTCCTCCCCCCCCGTACATAAACTACTGCGGGCAACATTCTCTCGCGCATGCTCTGTTCGCCCTCTGAAGCCGCCCAGGGTTGGAGGTTTCAGGATGGGCGGGAGGGGGTCGCAGGAGGCAATCCGGCTTGGCTTTGCTGCCTCTCCCCGGGACTTGGCCCCTCCCTTTGCTCCGCCTTGGACTGCTGGGGGAGCGCTGGGGGGACTTGGCGTGCAGGCACCGCCGGGGACCTTATGGGGGCGCTGCGGGGAGGCGCAGTGTCTTCTGTAGTCCGCGTCATCTATGCCTGACTGATCGAGGCGCAGCGCAAAGGTTAAGGCCAGAGAGCTACGAGGTGCTAGAGTGGAAAGGAATGCCTACTTCCGGCCTTCCTTGGAAAAGAGCCTCACAGGTGGAATCGTCTCTCCCTCCAGCTGCTCCGGGCAACGTTCGCTCGCGCATGCGCCCTTCTTCCTCTGAAACTGCTGCTGCCGGCTTTGTCCGCCCGACGCTGCGAGGCTTCCCCGGGGCGGGAAGGGGGGGCTCTCCACGGGGGGGGTCACGCGATGGGAATCGGCTCTGCTCTGCCCCCCCCTGAGGGGAGGCGGGCCCAGGACTGAGCTCCTTCCCTTTCCCCGCCTTGAACTGCTCGGGTGGGGCCCCTGGAGCGATGGTGGGACTTTGTGCGCAGGGAGGGCTGGGTCTTTTTTGGGGGAGGGGGTCCTAGAGGCTGCTGGGGGGGGAGCAAAGGTCCTTTCGGGGTTCCCTCCTTGGGCGCGGGGGGGGAGGAGTGGGGAAGGAGGCGGGAAAAGGGCCTGGGTGCCTCTCCCCGTGGGAAAGGAGCGGCGGATTTTCCCACGCCTGGCAAGATTCCACCCTGGGGGGAGGGGAGAAATCCTGGGATGTATAGAATCTATACTGTCTCTATAGACTCTCTAGGATGGGGAGAATGTCCGTTGGAGGTTGGACTTCTCTCCCTCTCTCTCTCTCTCACACACACACACACTTGTGACTGTATGATTTTAACTTTGTTGCTTGTATCCTAATGATTTTTTGACTGTTTCCTAGTATGATTTGATTGCTTATTGTTTCCTGTGACTCTCATTAAGTGTTGTACCTGATGATGCTTGATGAATGTCTCTTTTCTTTTATGGACACTGAGAGCATTTGCACCAAGACAGATTCCTTGTGTGTCCAATCACACTTGGCCAATGAAGCATTCATACACACACACACACACACTCACCACAAACTGAGCAGTCCAACTTTAATGCTAACCAACCGAGCTGGGCTACCCAGCGGCCTCCCTCTTCTGCCTCTGCAGGGACCCCAAAGGTGGTTTGCCCAGCCATGGCCCCAATGGGAAGAGGGAGAAAGGAATTGCCCGTCCACAGCCAGGACCCCCAACCCTCCTGGGCGTAAAGAGGGGCCTTGTGGGGGGAGGAGAAACTTTCAGGCCTTGAATTGTAAGGAAGCAGAGATGGAGAAGGGGCTTCTTGGGGGCTCCATTTGCCCTTCTTTTCCCCAGGGGAGCAAACTTTGCTGGGAAGGGATCCAGGCAGCCCTGATCTTTAAGGAGGAGAGAAGTTCAAAGTTCTCAAATTGTTCATTGAAACTCTTTGCCTTAAGTTCTCCAGAAGGGAAAGTTTCCATCCAGGGTCAGGGGGAGAAGAGAGAAGCTGCCACAGACTCCCTGTCTCTGCCCAGAGTCTCCCGGGAGGATTCGGCCACAGAGCAGAGCTGAAACTTTGATCATAATTCTCCCTCTCAGGAGGAAGCCCTGGATAAGTCAGCTGGTTCTTGCACTCAGAGTTTGTTGGGCCTTTCTCTGCAGGGAAATGAAAGGGAAATAATCCATGTGTGTTTCATAATGACAGGGGCAGAGATTGAATTAAATCCGTCATCTGGAATGGAAAGGTTTGGGAGCTTCATTCTTGAAATTGGCCCCAGAGGGAATACACGGCACCTGTGGATGAAGACAAAAAGAAGTGTGACATTGGTTGGCATCGTGGTTAAAGAGACAATCCCGGGAGACAGTTAATGTCTGAGCATGTCACAGGTGTGAAATGGAAGCAACCTTTTCTTTATTTGGAAAACAGATGCTCAGTGACACCTTCACAAAGGGGTTGATGTAATAGTGTGGCCAGATTCCAAGAATAAAATGAACTTTAATGAAAAATTAGTTATCAGAACTTTGCATAGTTGAAAAAAATCACACCCAAAACAAACACACGCACAGAGAGGGAGAAGTCAGAGACAACCAAGTGAAAAGAGATGGAGGAATCAAGGCAGCCTCTCACTCCATGTGGGGAAGGGAGGGAGGGAAGGGGAGCTCAGGAGCTTCGTGTTGCAGATGGAAAACAGACATGCAAAATCCTCTTTCAACCTCCTTCTTTGAGGCCTGGGGATGCAGAAACCCATATCCCATGTTCCCCTGCCTTCCTTTCTTTTGTTGTAATAATTCTTTTATTTTTATATTTTAAAAAAACATCTCTTTTGGTGAACAGCGTGGTTCCAGGTTTTTACTTTTGTGGTAATATATCATTTTCTGTAAGTCCTTCGTACAGTTTTTGCATAGATCTGGGGATGTACAAACGCTCCTCATGGGGGCAGTATTTGCCTTTGTAATGGGTGTTTGGTCCTGTTTTGATCTGCAAAGCTTAGAGGACCAGGAATATAGGTAAGAGGTCATAGTACACAGCCGAGCCATTCCCGTGGGACTTTCCGTGTTTAGATATTCTCATGGGACTTTCCACAGTATATTATCACCCTGCTGAGGCCCTGCTGAGGTAATGTTGAGGTCATTATTTTGATTTTGTACTTGCAATTGCTTTCTCGATAAAAGCTGGTACCTGGGTGCTCTCGGGGCTGGCATTTGCTCAGACGGTTCCCTGCATCTCATTTCAAGTGCCAGACCACCACAACATTCCAATACAAAATGACCATAGTTACATATTCATCTTTGGTGTTCAATTTCATCTCATATGATTACTTATTCCATTTTCCTTTAAATATTCTCAAATATTCTTATATTCATTACACTTATCCAATTCCAAATCATATCATAGTTTATTTCATTTTTCAATTGTCAATTTGTCAATTCGAGCTTGCCACCCCTTTGCCTTATCCACTCCCCCAATTTATTCCCTTTAAATCATTATAAAGTTTTACCATAGTATAGTCATTTTTAATTATCACATTCTACATTAATAACAATCTAACTACTACATATCACACAAGTATTTATGTGTGTGTATGTGTCAGATTCCGCATGGTATTTTTTTTCTCAATTACATTCTAAATCATCTATTTCAAAACTATTCAATTAAGTTTAGAAACTGTTAATAGTCTTTCCATTACAATTCTCATCTCATTTTAACTTTATTCACTGCTTTATTAAATATAAATTAATATTCTTACAGTAAATTCCATTTCCATATCTATTTCAATTAAATCTATGTGTGGTTTAACAATAATCCTTAAAAGAAAAATATCAGTTCCATTCTTTTCCATTTTTAAATCTATGTTCTTATATGACACGTTACCTTGCAGAATCCCCCTTCCTCTTCTTCTTCTACCCATTGTCTCTCATTCTCCTGACTATATAATTTTTTTTCATTGTTGTTTGCTTTCTACTTCTCATCATTTTCTGGTCCTTTCTCTTAATTCCCGTTTTTTACTTTATAATTTCTCTCCATTTCTTATTCCAATTATTTATTTTGTCCCCCTCCCTCTCTTGATTTCTCCTCTGTAATTCCCTCTTCTGCTATTTCCTTTTCCTTTCTTTAATTTTCCAAACAATTCCCCCATTAATTAACACATCAAACCTCACATTTTTAACTTTAATTTTTTTTCTTATTTTAATGTTGTTCCACTTGTTCTTTAGGGCTGGTTTCCTCTTTATTTCACTCCTTCCTCTCTGGTTCTCTTTCTTCTTCTTTAATCTGCATTACTATTTCTAATTTTTGTAGTATAATGCTGTACATCTCCAAGCTTTCTTTCATCATTTCCTTCCTATTTTGTTGTTCCAATTTTATTTCCACAAACATTTCTCCCCTTTTGTACACTACTTCTTCTTTTTTCTTCCTTTCTTTAATATTTATGTCCAATCCAATTGTCTAGTAGTTTATTGCAACCAGCGTCCTTTATATTAAATTTCAACAGTCAGTGTCCATAAATCTTTGCTTCCAGCTTCCTTCTGTTGATTTTTCCCCCAAATTTTTCCCAAAGTCACCAAATAATCCCAGGGCAATTTCTTCATGTATGTTTTTTCCCTTGTAATATTCTAGTATTTCACTTTTCAGGGTTTTTATTTTATTATAATGGAATTCCTTTTGTTTCCTTTCAAATTCCAATTTTAAAAAGATTTTTCAAAGAGTCACTGAAATTTTCCCTTTGCCATTAAGTGGCGGGCTCAGTTCTGTTTCCACGTTCCACCCTTTCTTTTCCCTTTTTCCCTTTTTAAACTCATTAATTTCATTAATTCCAATTATTAGCTATTCTTTCTTTTCAACATGTTCAACTTCAGCATTTCATTATGCCTATTTAGTGCTAAAATCCAAATAGTTCCCCTGCCTCTTTTTCCAA
Organism: Pseudonaja textilis; assembly: GCF_900518735.1. The sequence continues at coordinate 35,263 of NW_020769838.1, forward strand.
TGTAGAGGCCAGGCAAGTCCTGGGAAGAGGGAAGCCCAAGTCCCATGTTCCACAGCCACTTTTTTCATACATGGGGCACTCAGGGGGAAGCAAAGCCCAGATCCATAGAGAGGGCTAGGAAAGAGGAAGGGATTTGAGGGAGGCCCCCATTTCTGGGAAGAGACTAACCTGGTTTATGAGTCCCTGGTTGAATGCTGGGGGGACGCAGCCCTGGGGTTTCTCCAGCCTCACGTGGGCTCCATGTTTTTCCAGGAGAGGCTCCTGTCAGGAAGAAGCCATGCAGGGCTGGGTCTTCAGAGGGGGATCTGGGGTTACCTGGGAGGGAGAGTGGGAGAGGGAGGGAGGGCAGGAGACACAGAGAAAGAAACAAATTAGATGGAGCAACCTGTGAGTTAGCCAAGTCTTGGTGCAGGGCTTTAACTCCTCAGGGAAAAAGGTAGACATGCATTTTCCAAGCTTGGAACTTGAAGATAAAGGGACTTTAATTCCCAGAATTCCCTGCCCAGCAAGATGAAGTCCATGCATTATTGGGTGGCGAACTCTGGGAGTTGAAGTCAATTCCTCTTCAAGTTTGAAAAACACTCAAGCAGACCAACCTCTCTTCATGCGTTGCCTCCATTTTGGGAAACAACAGAGACCCCTGAAGAGACCCTCAGTCATTGGCCGGCTTGCAGAATGCAGAAAATGTGGTTTCTTATGGCCACCAGAAGTGAAACAGGCCACCGTGAATTGGACTGACCCTCAGTATCCCCTAAAGACCCGGATCCTGGTTTGGGAGCCATCCCAGCTGGTTCTGAGGCTGCCCTGAAGCCAAGCCTGGGATGCCCTGCGAATCCGGCCCCTTTCTGGCCCTTCAGGCTCAGGAAGTGTCGCCCAAACTCCCCGGATCCTGAGTGAGGTTCTCCGGACACAAACTACCTCCTCCTCCTCTTCCGTGGCCGCTACTCTCTGGCTGGGACCCCTGAGCCCACTGGCTCCTCCCTGGGGGATGGAAGAGCCTCCGCTGGGCCTCCCTTTGGGGCCTCTACTCAGGGCACAGCTGGGGCTGAGGACGATGGGGGCTGGAGTCCTGGCCTTTGGGAGGCCCGCATGGGAACCCACTCGATCCGGGCAGGACAGAGATCCACCCAGAGGATCTTGAAAAAAAAACCCTGCGAAGCAGTCCCTCCCTTTCTCCTTCCTCCCTTAACTTAATGACTGTGGCAGGAAAGGTCATAAATAGGGACAGAACTCACTTGGCAGATGTCTCCCTTAACGACAGAAATGTTGGGCTGATTTGTGGTCATAAGTCAAGGACTCCCTGTGTTGGGTACCTGTTAAGTTTGAGCAATGAGAGGCTGAACCAGAGCATGAGTGCAACAGTACTTTATTTTACAAATAAAGGGCTGACCGTGCTTGCCAAGCCTGGAACTGGCTCGCAGCAATCAGCACCAGTTGGACCCCGCAGCCTGCTTTTATAGCTGGCTGCTGGGGCGAACCAACCAATGGGGAATGGGGGAATAACGCCCACACAAAGTGAGTGGACCTGAGTGAGAACTCCTTGAGTCCTCAGGACATAACACCCCTTCCCCCCAGATGCGAACACGCATAGTCCTTGAGGTAGATGGGGGGTTTGTGTTGGCGCCCGGAGCGGCGCAACTCGGGAACATTGTCTGACTGTTCGGTATCAGTCTGTGACGGTTGAGCTGGCATAGTGTCGCCAACACTCTCTCTGGACTGGGCATCCTCGGAAACCACCGGGTTGGTTTCTGGGGTCAAGCTCTCGAGGGTTGGATCCGGTTGGTCAACTCTCTGGGCACTGTCGTCCGAGTTTGGGCTGACCGGAACGACCGCTGGCGCAGACTGGTCACTGGGTGCGGTGTGGCTGGGTGGCGGATGAGACGGTTCCCCTTCGACTGGAGACTCTGGATTCTTGTTTGCGAGGTTGCTGAAGCGCCTTCTGAGTTGGTCTATGTGTCTCCTCCAGACGCGACCATCCTCCAGCCTTACTCTATATGATCTCGGCCCGGTGACGGCGATGACCTCGCCCGGAATCCAAAGTGGGTCCCCAGCGAAATTCCTTGCGAATATCGGCTCCTGTAACACAAAATGTCTAACCCCCGAAGTGGAAGCGAGGGGAGAGTCAGGGCAGTATTGTGGGTGCAGTCTATCTAATACAGTCCTCAGGCGCCGGCCCATCAGAAGTTCCGCAGGTGACTTATTGGTGACTGTACAGGGGGTTGAGTGCTGGCTCATCAGGAACCGTGAGAGTTTGTGGTGCCAGTCATCTCTGCCAAACCTAGCGAGGGCCTCTTTGGTGGTCCTGACGGCCCTTTCAGCCAACCCATTACTCGCAGGGTGAAATGGGGCTGTGAAAATGTGGCGAATGCCTAAGTTGGCTGCAAAACGGCTGAATTCTACTGATGCGAACTGTGGGCCATTATCGGAGACCAAGGAGTCGGGTAGTCCATGTGTAACGAACAGGCGCGTTAACACGTTGGTGATTGCTAGTGTGGTGGTCGTGGATAGCTGCGCTACGTCTATCCACTTGGAATAAGCGTCCACGACCACTAGGAACATCTTTCCATGCACGGGGCCGGCCAGATCGATATGGATTCTAGACCAAGGGGCGCTGGCGCTTTCCCATCTGGTAGGGGTGGCGATGGGGGGAGCAGGACGGGATTCCTGGCAAATGCTGCAGGAACTTACCCAATTGACAATGTCCTCGTCTAGACCCGGCCACCACACGTAGCTGCGTGCCAACGCCTTCATTCTCACAATGCCGGGGTGTCCCTCGTGCAACGCTTCCAGGACTCGGGTACGCAGCGAGGTCGGGATGACCACTCGAGTGCCCCACAGTAGACAACCCTGCAAACTGGACAGCTCCTGCATGCGAGTCTTAAAGGGTGCGAATTTGTTATCAACATTGCCTCCCGGCCACCCCCTCCTCACCCAGTCGAGCACCTGGGCGAGCATTTGGTCTGCCTTGGTTTTGGTGGCGATGTCAAGGGCGGTGATGGGCAGGTCCAACTGGGTGATTTCAAAAATGGCATTGACAGGAGCTGGGTCTTCAGCCGGAGCGGGTAAGGGGCAGCGACTGAGCGCGTCAGCGTGGGATAGAGTTTTGCCCGGGCGGTGGATAAGTTTGTATGAGTAGGCCGCTAGGAAAAGTGTCCACCTTGTCATCCGAGGGGAGAGGACTTGAGGTGTCTGTTTGTCGCCGGCCAGTAGGCCCAGGAGGGGCTTATGGTCGGTGACCAGTTCGAAGAAGTGGCCAAAAAGGAATTCGTGAAACTTTTTCACGGCTGCAACAGCTGCTAGGGCTTCCTTGTCTATTTGGCTGTAATTTCGCTCCGTGGCCGAGAGCGTCCTGGAGAAAAAGGCGATGGGGGCCTCGGCGCCATTGGCGAGTCGGTGACTAAGGACCGCCCCAATTCCAAAAGGGGATGCGTCTGCTGCTAGTACTAAAGGAAGGTTGGGGTCGAATTGGATGAGCACTGCCTCTGACGTAAGTAGTGATTTGACGGCGTTGAACGCCTGGTCTTCTTTGTGTCCCCAGTGCCACGGTGACTTTTTGTCTAGTAATCTGTGTAGGGGTTCGGCTACTGAGGCTTTATGGGGCAAAAAGGATGCATAAAAGTTTAGGAGTCCCAAGAAAGCTTGTAGCTCCGTTTTGGAGGTCGGTGTGGGAGCTTCGTGGATCGCCCTGACCTTGGACTCCAGGGGGTGAATGCCAGAGGCGTCAATTTTATAACCCAGAAAGTCCACCTGTCTAGTGGCAATGGCGCATTTTTCTTTTTTTAACTTGAGGCCATGCTGTCTGAACCTCTCTAACACTGCTCGCACTCTCTGGAAGAGTTGGGGTCTGTCCCTGGCCGAGACCAAGATGTCGTCGAAGTAGGGTACTACACCAGGGAGGCCCTGTAAAATCCGCTCCATGAGGGATTGAAAAATACCCGGGGCAACACTTACGCCAAATTGGAGACGCTTGCATCGGAAGGCACCCCTGTGAGTGACGATGGTCTGAAGTTCCGCTGTTTGGTTATCAACAGGGAACTGTTGATATGCTTGAGACATGTCCAATTTAGCAAAAATACTGCCCGGTTCGAATGTGTGCAATAAGTGCTGAATGACGGGCACGGGGTAGGCGCTAACTTGTAAATATTTATTGATTGTTGTCTTGTAGTCCGAGCAAATTCTCAGGCTACCATCTTTTTTGAGGGGTGTGACAATGGGCGTCTCCCACTTGGCGAAATCTGTTGGCTCAATGACCCCTTGTTTTAGTAGTTTATCCAATTCAGCGTCTAGTTTTGGTCGAATAGCAAATGGAACTCTACGTGGTTTTAATCTGATTGGGACTGCCTGGGGGTCAACGGTGAACGAGATGGGGGTTCCATTATAACACCCCAGCTCCTCACTGAACACATCTGCGTAGTCAGCGAATAAGGAGTCAGTGTCTGAGGTTGAGACAGCATGGACTCCTGTTAACCCTAGGCCGAGGTGGGGAAACCAATCGAGCCCCAATAAGGTGGGTAGATTGCCGTTAACTACCACTAGAGGTAGGTGGCCTTTAAAAGCTCTAAAACTGACAAAGAACTTGCCTCTGCCGATCACGGGAATGGCCTTCCTCTGGTAGTCCTTCAGACCGAACTGGCATCTCTGAAGCCGGGTAGTAGATAGGCTGGGGTGGAGTCTCTTGAGGGTGTTCCACGAGATTATTGAGAGCACTGACCCTGTGTCAACCTCCATGTGGCACGGTTTACCTTCTAGGGAAACGGAGAGAGAAATTTTACTAACAGAGTGGCAAGTACGCCTGGCAAGGCGGTGCGTGCGACAGTTTAATACTTGCCTCTGTGGTCCCGAGTGCGAGGACGGGGGTCTTTGTGCAGCGCTTTGGGGGGCTTGGCAGACTCTCGCAATGTGCCCCCTCTTATGGCAGTTGTTGCAAACGGCTCCTTTAAACTTGCAGGTGGCCCTTTGATGTGATCCCCCACAGGCTAGGCACAGGGTGATGTGCTTGGGTGGACCGGTGTATTCTTGTTTGGCCCCTACCTGCGACCGTCTGTCATTGGTGAGGCGATGGACATCGTTCTCATCGTTGTGGCCTTCCTCCGCTTCCACCTCTTCGGAATGGACTGGGAACGCTGCTAGCTTGGCGCTTGGGCCCTGAATTTCGGTGGCTGAGTTTGTTGCTAGCTCGGCTGCTAGGGCCTCCTCTACCGCTTGCGCGAGGTTGAGGTCTTTTTTAGCTAGCAGTCACCTCTGTAGGTTGAGATCCTTGACCCCACAAACCAATTGATCGAGGAGCATGTCCTCCAGGTATGTTCCAAACCCGCAGTGCAGGGCTGCTGTTCTGAGGGCGGCCATATATTGGTTGATGGTCTCCTTACTTGATTGCTTCCTCATTCGGAACGTGAACCTCCTGGCGATTTGTGAAGGCCTGGGAGCGTAGTGGTTTGTGAGGATCTCAAGCAACTCGGACCACGGAACGTTTTTTAATTCTCTCGGCGCCACGAGTGCTGCAGCGGTATCGTAAACGGTGGCTCCACAGTAGATTAGGAAATAGGATTTTTTCCGATGCTCTCCCGCATCCGACAGGCCGACCGCATCGATGTAATGATTGAAACGGTTCTTATACAATTCCCACTTCTCTTCGTCTGGTTTAAACGCCGGGAATACTGGATTGGCACTCATGGTGCTGGAACGGCTGGGCTACCTGCGGGAAAAATCTCTCTGGGACTACGAACGCTCGTGAGTTACTAGTGATATCAGCTCTGGAGAGGTTTTTTGCTACCCTCTCTTTCTCTCTCTCTGGGTTACCACGTTGGCTGCTAGCCGTTGGAGGTGTCTTGATTCGCGCCAAAAAAAGTGGACGTTAGTGACTCTCTACAGCGCTGTGCTGTGATTCCAACTGGCTCGAAATTCAAATGACACCCGTTTGAATTTCGCGCCAAATGCAGAGCGGCTGCGGCTCGCAGCGCTTCACTTTCCCCGTAGCGAGGCTAACAAGCGGCTACAGACGCTTCTAACTATTTGACTCAGACCGCTTTCTCTGGCTGCGGATCTGCGTTTGCTCTTTTTGATCGCTCGTTTCGCTAGCTGACCGCTCTCTCTGGCTGCGGATCAGCGTTTCCCTTGTCGCCAGCCGATCGCTCTCTCTGGGCTGTAGATCGATGGCTAGTGACTCAGCGGTTGCAAGGTGCTTCTGGTAGCCATCCCATCCTCGTCGCCAGTGTTAAGTTTGAGCAATGAGAGGCTGAACCAGAGCATGAGTGCAACAGTACTTTATTTTACAAATAAAGGGCTGACCGTGCTTGCCAAGCCTGGAACTGGCTCGCAGCAATCAGCACCAGTTGGACCCCGCAGCCTGCTTTTATAGCTGGCTGCTGGGGCGAACCAACCAATGGGGAATGGGGGAATAACGCCCACACAAAGTGAGTGGACCTGAGTGAGAACTCCTTGAGTCCTCAGGACATAACAGTACCCTTTTCTTCTGGCGAGGACCATGGCCTGGTCAAGCATGTTGTGTGAATGGGCCTGTTCACACAACACGCTTGACCAGGCCGGGGTCCTCGCACCCCCCAGAGAGAAGCCAGAGGTCCACATGGAGCCTCCTCAGGGCCTGTGAGAAGCCCTGGATGACCACAGCACCCCCTCCTCTCCTCCCCTGGGGTCTCCCTGGGACAAACCCAGAAGTTGGGGTGGGCTCATTCCTGACCCAGGAGGGGCTTCCTCCCCTCTGGGCCTCACCCAGCTTTGGTCAGACATGGCTGGGAACCTCCTGGAGGAGGAGAGAGTCTCATCGCACCTCAACCTGGCCCTGAAAAGCCACAGCTTGAACCCGAAGCCACCCAGGATCTGGTCTGCCGGCCCTGAGAGCAGAATCTGAGGGACGTTCAGGGTGGGAACTTCCAAGCGGAGGACCTGGGATACGGGCCTTCCTCTGCTCCTCCCTGCCAGGGTGCGCCTGCCTGTCCCTTTAGTTCCCCCTCCCACCCAGCCCCTCAGTTCCCCTTCTGGGCTAAGAAGTCCATATTAATGTCCCCCCCAGTGAAGAAACATCCTCCCTGAACAATGGATGCCAATAAACCAGGAACAAAGGAGTTCCAACAGCACCTTTTTTGGTATAGAAAGTCTCAGCCCCAGAAATTGGGAAGGTCAGCGGGGTCCCTCCCCCCCAATAGAAGATCCCCACAACAGAGGAAGAGCCACCAGATCTCCAGAAATCATGTCGCTAGAAATCAGGTTGCACCATCCACCACACTGTGGGCATCACTGCCATCTTTGTTGGGTTTCCCTGTGATAAGATGGGAGACCAGTAAATTGAATGGATGGATGGATGGATAGATAGATAATAGATGATAGATAGATAGATAGACAGACAGGCAGACAGATAGATAGATATGAATGGGTAGATATAGGTTGATGAGAGATAGAGATAGAGATAATATAGATGGATAAATAGATATAGAGATAGATAGATAGATAGATAGATAGATAGATAGATAGATAGATAGA
>NW_020769839.1:0-46438 GCF_900518735.1 Pseudonaja textilis
GGTCCATGGAATGCCAAGCTGCTTTTGAAAAGCTAAAGCGGCTGTTCGCTGCAGAACCAGTGCTGAAACACCCGGATATGGATGCCCCTTTCATGATCCAAGCTGATGTGAGAGATGTGGCTGTTGGGGCGGTCTTACTTCAATTAAATGAAAAGGGAACACTACAACCTTGCGCATACACCTCCCGTAAGTTGATAGATACTGAGAGGAGATTGGCCATCTATGAGAAGGAGGCTTTTGCAGTTCATTGGGCTCTTCTAACCTGGAGACATTTCCTGGAAGGTGCGAAACATCCTTTTGAAGTATGAACTGACCACAAGAATCTGGAGGCCTTAAAAACACCTCGAAAGTTATCTCCTAAGCAAGTTAGGTGGATCCAGTATTTCAAACAATTCAACTTCTCTTTGAAGTCCATCCCAGGAGGAAAAAATTTTATGGCAGATGCTTTATCTAGAATGCCTCAATACAATAGTATTCGTCAAGAAGTGATAAGGCTGATCGTTTCAACCACCCAGCTGGCTGCCCCGGTGATCACCAGAGTGCAAAAGAAGAAGCAACAGGCGGAGCTGTCCAATGACTTGATGGAATGATTTAAGAAAGCATTGAGAACCGATGAGTGGTTCCTTGCGAATGCGAATAACTGCACCATTAGAGATGGTTTGGCCTGAGTGGGAGCAAAATTGTACATACCACAGATTTTGAGAAGCCAAGTGTTACAACACACCCATGATTCCAAGGCAGCTGGTCATTTTGGTTTCGTGAAGACCCTACACCTGGTTAAGCGGCAGTTCTGGTGGCCCTCACTAAAAAAGGAAATTGAGACTTATGTAGCTAGCTTCCCAGTTTGTGCCTCAGCCAAGAGGCCTCCTGGTAAGCCGCCAGGTCTATTACAGAATGTAGCCAGACTGACTGCTCCTTGGAAGGAAATCTCCATGGATTTTATAGTAGACTTACCCGAGAGTACTGGGCACACGGTTATCTGGGTGGTAACCGATTTGTTCTCCAAGCAGGTGCATTTTTTACCTTGCTCCAAGATTCCCTCAGCAAAATTGTTGGCCAAACTTTTCATCATACATATTTATATGAGCATATATTTCAGATTGAGGGGTCCAATTCACCTCGAACTTTTGGAGGGAATTTTTGAAATTAATAGGCTCCACCCAAGGTTTAAGCTCCGCCCACCATCCTCAGACCAATGGGGCCTGTGAGAGAACTAACACAGTATTAGAGCAATATCTCGGTGCTACATAAACTATCAGCAGGACAACTGGGCTGACCTGCTGCCTTTTGCGGAGGTGGCATACAACAACTCTGTCCACAGCAGTACTGGGTTTACACCGTTCAAAGTCGCCACGGGGCAAGATTTTGTGCCCATACCTGAGCTTCCTCATGAAAGACCCAATATCTAGTCGTTGGACGAATGGATATCTCAACTTCAACTCAATTGGCCGGTCACTCGTAAAGCATTGGAAGATGCACATCAGTCCCATAAGAAATTTGCCAACAGAAAGAGAACTCCACAGAAGTCTTATCAAGTAGGCGAAAAAGTTTTTCTCTCGACCAAATACTTACAGACCACCCAAAAGTCAAAGAAATTGTGCCCTAAGTATGTGGGCCCTTTCCCAATTGAACAAATTGTGAACCCTGTGACAGTTCAATTGACCTTGCCAAAAACTCTTCATCGCATTCATCCGGTTTTCCATGTTAGCTTGTTGAAACCTGAGCATACCTCTACACTGAGACCGACCCAAACTGATCCCTCCCATACCATTGTTGATTGAGGGTGAACAGCATTTTGAGGTTAAAGAGATTTTGGATTCTTGGAGGTGGAGGGGTCGTCTCCAATATCTCGTAGCATGGAAACACTTTCCTTCATCCCAAGCCGAGTGGATAAATGAGAAAGACATTAGGGCTCCTAAACTGGTCGAAGACTTTCGTATAAAGTATCCTGATAAACCATAGAAATGTATGCAGTTGTTAACATGCATTTTGTTTTGTTCTCTTTTACAGGGACAATTGTCCATTTTCTAGGAGGTCCGAATGTCATCCTTCAAGATGATCCCTTCTGCATCTTAAGTGCTGCCTTATTTCTTCCTTACTCTGCATCTTTCTTTACTTTGCAACTTTGTTACTGCTCCATCTTTCAGCTGTCATTAGCAATGGAGGGTGTGTGTGTGTGAATTGGAAAGGAAGAAAGCTGGAGGTGTTACATTCCTGTAAATGGGAAGGAGGGGGGGGAGTATAAATTCCTCTTTTTAAGTTTCTATTTCCTTGCCTACTTTTTCTATCCTCTGCACAGCTGCAAAGTTTTATCAAAATATGTCAAGGTCAACGGACAGAGGCCTCATCACCACTTGAAGATGCCCACATGATCATATGCAGAACTTTTAATTGGAAGAGTCTTTTGAACTCTGGGGGGTGGGAACAATTCCATCCCTTTGTATATGTGATCTGCGCACCAAAATCTTTAGATTCAGAATCTTCTCTGTAACTTCCACTTTGAAATTTAGTAAAAGAAGACCTTTGCTGTAACCATTGGAGTCTGAGTGTTTCTTTCTTGGATTTGGAATGGAGTACAGACTGACAAGGGGGGCCTTCAAGGTACTGGCCCTGCTTGCTCACCCCATTGACTGTTGCACCACTCCAGACCCGGTGCCTCGAATGTGGTCACGGCGGCTTTACTCTAATTTCCCCAATGTGCTTCCATATTCGAGGTGCCGGTTTTGGAGTAGTGCAATGGGGTGAGCCTGCGGGGTGGAACCTCAAAGTGACAGGAGGATGCTACAATGGCCATAAGGGTCATAAGTCACTTGGTTCAGTGCCACTGTAGCTTCTCATGGTTGTAAGTCGAGGGCTGCCTCTTTCATGAAAAGATCAGTCCCTCTGGATCGAAACAAAAGCTCCCTTCCTCCACCTGAATGAATTTGCCTCAAGAAAGGTGGGGAACCTCTCACACCGTCTCCAAGATTTTAGGGCCTCCCCAGACGAGTGTTAAATCCCATCCTGAACTTTGGATCGCTTTCACTTGCTTGGTCTTGCCCAGTCACCTGGGGCTTGAGACCGTGTGGCTCCAGGTGTTTCTCTGGATACACCTCAGGCTCCTTCGCCCTCTCACTTTCTTCCCCTTCTCAGTTAAGGTGGCTGACATGCTGGAAAGCCAAACATGATCCCTGGCAAGTTCATCTCAATGGAAAAGGACTTTTCCCACAACCAGTTTAACACAGGAGAATTGTAGATCTTCTGAGAATGGGATGAAAAGAGAGAGTCTGCTTTGTAAGAGTGGAACCTCCCACTCCAATGTTGTCCTCTCTGTAGCCTGGTGACTTGTCTTGGGAACGGGGAAGACTCCTCTGGCTGCCATTTTGAGAGGGGGCCCAAAGCAGATCCCCTCCCCCAGATTCAAATAGGCCCCTAGCCTCAAAAGGTTGTCTCAATTGGGGTCTCCCTTTCCTCGCCTTCCTTCTGATGTGCGACTCACATGGAGCTTTGCTTTTTCTCTCTCCCAAGTGCAAAGAGCTGATGAGCCCAGTGAAGGAGTCCCTGAAGCATCTGGGTGAGCCAGAAAAAAAGCCATTAGAGAGGAAGAGCTGCTGGAGCAAAGTCGGAGTTGCCTGCTCAAGGTAGGAGACCACATGGCTGAATGTTTGAAAATCCACCCTGAACAGGAAGTTCTTGAAGAATGGAGGTGGTGATTTGCCTGCCCACCAATTCTGCAATCTCTCTCTCTCTCTCCCTCCCTCCCTCCCTCCCTCTCTCTTGTCCAGATGTTGCAGTCAGATTTGCGAGTTGGGAGTCTTTTTGAGTTTGGAGGTCTAGGGAAGAAGAGGCAGAACCTGGGGATGGAGTTAAAAGAGGAATCACCTAGAATCTCTACATAGCCACTAGGAAACAGTCCAACTCCCCTTCAATACCTGTTGCAATGCCTCGAATGAGATGCTGTCTCCAATTGTTGAATTCCCCTTTGTAATGAAATATGTTGTTAAATATGAGTGTTAAAAACAAAATCCACATTTTAGTCCAAACCCCTAGAAAACCACAATACCGGCATTTGCAGTAGTCAAGAAAAAATAGCAGACTGGTCATGCCATGCTTGCATCAGACTCTGCAGACTTTATCTTGGGAGTCTTCATCACTCAAATTTGAAGTAAGACATTTTTGTGTAAGAGGGAACTTTTGGGCCCCAGAAGAAAGCATCTCTCCATCACTGCTTCTTTGGGGCATCTCTTTCCTCTGGCATGAAAAGTCTGGGCTTCTGGCCCAGCTCCTAAAAGGAGAAAATTAAAATAGCTGTTCACCTCCTTTCAGGAATCTATGGGTATTTGCCTCCAAGTTTACTGAATTTAACACCAAGAAAGTAAATAAGTTTGTACTAGGTGGCCAGCAAAAAGCAAGCCCAGGAACAGAAGGTAAGAACAGAGGGGTGTCTGTGTGTCTCTGTGTGTGTGTGTTGTGTGGTAGTGTTGCAGCAATCTCGTTATCAACACAGAACAGGAGACCACGAGAGATGGAAGAATTCAGGTTTATTTGCGCAAAACGTTCAGAGCATTAACATGACAAATTCTGAACCCCCCCCCACATGCTGGGGGTAGTTCTTTTATACCTTATGATGATTTCAGCCCAAGCCTGGGCGTTTATCTATGACCTATTTACCAAATATGGATTTTATGCTTACAAAATACATAAAAACATATTTTTCCTGGGAACAGAACTTAATAAAGAGGATGTGGTAGAGAAGACAGGATGTTTGTAAGTATATGTTATCTTTTACCGTTATCTTACACCTACAGAAGCTTTTCCATGACCTTTCCTTGGTTGCAGCTTCCTTGTTCTTAACTTTAGGTACATTGTTACTTCCTCTAAATAGATTTCCTAATTATTCAGCGTAATACAGACAGAATTGCTTTCTGTCCTTATGACATATATATCAGAAAGTTATAGTATGCCCAGGAGCTAGCTAACTTATATAAAATGTATCCCTTTTCTGGTCCTTCTTCATTCCCCCCTTTGAAACTTCACCTAAATCGAAAGATTAATGTGCAGTTTCATATTCCCGGGAAGGAGGACATAGGGGAAGGAGTTCTTCATAGATACCCACAGGTTCCCGTACCAAGAGAGCCATAACCTTTTCGGTAGTTGTTTTTTCAATTAACAACGAGACAGAGCTGGAAATAGTATGTATCAAGAGGGGTATTACACGGGGCAAGATAACACAAGCCCCAACCAGGATTCCTACAAATATTTCCAAAATGGGGTAGGCACTGCTTTGTCATTTACATAACAAACCAGGCCCTGCTTCCCCTGACAACGATTGACAAATATCTCAACCCTCATTACCCCTGTACACTTAGTGCCACTACAAGAGGTCGGAGGAAACCATGTGGTATGTTTACATCGTGGCAAAGTGAAGTCTGTGCACATTGCGGGCTTTCCTACCCTATAGTTAAGACCCCCCTTTCCATCCTTACATTCCACATGGGTGTCACACTTCTGATCTTCATGGAGGGAGTTCAGGGTACGGGGTACCCTGTTGTGGCGGACAGGGACCCATGGGGAACGGAGAAAAAACATCTTATTGTTCCATTTTGTACACATTGCCAATATCGTGTCCCTTGGTACTCACATTGTGGGAGACTTGTGATATGGCAACCTGGAGGCCTAGTATTGGTATATGTAAAGTGTCTCCCAGTATTACGAACCAGGAAGCAATCAATACATTGTTCCGTTTCCCTGGGGTTTATAACTGGGGGAGGGTCATCATAAAAAGGGTCAGGGGAATACCATTCCTCCAACTGCTCTATCTCTAGGGGTAAAGGATCATCCTGGGTTGGTCTTCCTTTTATCAGCATTGAATAAAGATACAATGAATTAATCACAACACTTAACACCAGTAACATGGTTACAACCCAGACAGATGGCATAAGACCCCTTCGGATGCAAGCAGTTTCCCTTAGCCTTTGACGAGGCTCCATTTTCTACTGACCCCCCTTCTCCCTTTTTCCCAATTCCCCATATTAGGGAAACCTGGCGCGAGACCTAAGCCACCAGGGAAGACCCTCCGAACTAGAAGTAGTGGGGATCTGGTGGTCTTCGCCTCCCGTAGGTAGAGGGACAGCTTCCGGAGTGTCACCACTAGGGTAGGGCAGTTCCTCTTCGTCTCCCGTAGGTAGAGGGACAGCTTCCGGAGTGTCACCACTAGGGGAGGGCAGTTCCCCTTCACCTTTTTAAAGGTCAACCTGAGTGGAAAGTCGGGTTGAGATTCAACTTTCCAACAGGCAGGCACGGCTAATTTAACCCGAGACCAATGAATCCACGATTTAATCTCTGCTACCTTAACAGCAAGGGGAGAACACATGACTACAGTATAGGGGCCCTTCCATTTGGGAGACAATGTTTCCCGTTTCCAATCCTTAACCCAAACCTCCTGCCCTGGACGTATGTTGTGGGGGGAGGTTACCAAAACCTGGGGTTTACACGTTAACACATATTCCTGTAAATTATGGATAATTTCGTTTAAGGCCTTGAGTTGTCGTAGCCTGATAACATCAGATACATTTGTGGTGTCATGCATATCAAACCTAACCAAGTTAGGGACCCGGCCATATAATAATTCAAAAGGGGAGACTGATATGTCCTTGCGTGGTGCACAACGTATCGCCACCAGAGCTAGGGTCAAGGCATCAGTCTATTTGAGATGTGTCTCCTGGCATATCTTTGCCAGCTTGTCCTTAATTGTTCGGTTAATTCTTTCCACCCGGCCCCCCAAAGGGGGGTGGAAACTACAGTGTAACTTCCATGTAAGGCCTAGAACTTTTGCTAGCTGTTGCGTTGCCTTGTGAATAAACTCCGGACCATTGTCCGAGGAGATCCGGGAGGGTAACCCATACCTTGGTATTACAATATGGAGTAACGCTCGCGCGACTTCAGTGGCCTTCTTTGTGCGAGTAGGTACACATTCTGGCCAGCCCATGTATGTGCATACAATAACCAATAGTGCATTGTAAGGGCCACAACGAGGCATGTCTGTAAAGTCAATCATCAGAGAGTCAAAAGGATAACAGCCTCGAGGTTGGTGGCCCATTGGTGGCTGCGGGCCTTGCCTGGGGTTATTAGCTGCACATATTTTGCAACGCGCACATACATTGGCTGCTATGCTACTAACTTTATCTATATACACCTCCCTCCTGAGTGCCTTTGTGAGGGCAGTCTTGCCTAGGTGCAATTGCTTATGTAGCTGACGTACAACATCCCATGCCAAATGAGCGGGAATATACACCCTCTTGTCTGGAAAGACCCACCACTGACCTTCTTGGTGGGCCTCTAGTGCCCTTAGCCGGTCCCTATCCTCCTCCGAGTAATGGGGTTGGGGTTGGGCATCGGGCACCCATATTGCAAGGTGCCTTTCAAGGGGGACGAAGTCTAGTAGGGCTGCTTCACGTGCAAATTTGTCAGCTCTCTCATTCCCCCTTTGTATATCTGTCACCACCTTCTGGTGGCCTCGGCAGTGCATGACTGCTACTTTACTCGGAGCCCATACACTGTCCAGGAGGCGCAATATCTGGGGACCGTACTTTATTTCTCTTCCCCCTGCAGTTATTAGTCCCCTCTCTTTATACAGAGCCCCATGGACCTGGACTGTGAGGAAAGCGTATTTGAAATCCGTGTATATGTTCACTGCCAGTCCCTGTGCCAGCTCTAGAGCCCGAGTGAGGGCATGTAATTCGGCTAATTGGGCACTAGTTCCTGGAGGGAGTGACTTTGCTTCCCAGACCTCATCCAGTGTGACCACCGCATATCCCGCTTTTCTCACTCCCTCTTGTATGTAGCTGGTGCCATCAGTAAACAGAGTATAATCTGGGGAAGGAAGGGGAACATCCTTCATGTCAGGATGACTAGCATAGGTTTCTTCAATAGTCTGAACACAATTGTGTTCTATTTCCGTTCCAGGCTCAGGTAATAATGTGGCTGGATTTAATGTAGTAGACTGTGAGAGGGTAATCATAGGATTATGGGTCAGAAGGCCTTGGTATTTAAGCATCTGAGGGTTAGTCAACCACAAGTGGCCTTTCATCTCTAAAACTGACTTAAGGGCATGCGGTGTGTATATATGCAATTGTTGTCCAAAGGTTAGCTTATTTGCTTCCTGAGTCAAGATTGCTGTGCCAGCCACTGCTTTAAGGCAGGCTGGCCACCCCTTGGCTACATTATCTAGTTGCTTGGAGAGATATGCTACCGGCCGGTGCCATGTCCCCATCATCTGGGTGAGAACGCCTATTGCAACGTTTCGCTTAGTGTCAACAAACAGCTGAAACGGTTTCTCCAAATCTGGGAGACCTAAACTGGGAGCTTGAAGGAGGGCTTGTTTAAGGGATTGAAAACTAGCCTCTTCCTCTTTGCTCCAAAGGAGTGGGGCCCTTTCTGCCCCTTTTGTAGCTTCATACAGAGGTTTTGCAATTAGGCTAAAGTTGGGAATCCAGATGCGGCAGAAACCAGCCGCACCCAGAAACCCCCGTAATTCTCTCCTGTTAGTTGGAACAGGAAGTTGACATATGGCCTCCTTCCGCTCGTGGCCCAACGTCCTCTTCCCTTGCTCAATGTCATAGCCCAGGTACCTGACCTTTTGCTGAACTAACTGTGCTTTCTTTCTAGAGGCCTTATAACCTAAATCTTGCAAGAGTGAAAGTAAATCAGCAGTATTTTGCCAACACGCGTCCTCAGTGTATCCTGTTACTAATAAATCATCCACATATTGTAAAACCACATCTGGGGCTGGTATGTGTAAAGCCTCCAGATCCCTGGCCAGAGCTGCACCGAAAAGTGTAGGTGAATTCTTAAATCCTTGAGGCAGCCTGGTCCAGGTATATTGCTGCTTCCTACCAGTGTTAGGGTTTTCCCACTCAGAAGCAAATAAATGCTGGCTTTTCTTGTGTATGGGGATGGTGAAGAAAGCGTCCTTCAAGTCTATAACAGAAAACTACTGGGCTTCCCGAGGGATAAGTCCTAATATAACATAGGGATTGGGAACTACTGGATGGATTGTTATAGTGGCTAGGTTTACAGGCCTCAAATCCTGAACAGGGCGAAAACGACCATCCCCCTTCGGAATTGGTAATATGGGGGTATTCCAGGGCGGCTCAGTGGGCACCAGGATGTGATGTTCTAGATATAAGTCAATAATATCCTGGATAGCCTGCATAATGTGGCGAGGATATGCCCTCTGCCGGATTCTCACAGGCACTTTCAGAGGCACTTCCTCAGTTAGAATGGGTGGATGGTGTGCTGCAAAGCCGGGGGGGTTATCTTCCGCCCACAAATAGGGAACTGCAAACTGCCTCCAGATTTCCTTGTCAGCACACCCAAACTCCCGAGCTACCATCAGCCGCCAGGATTCTTCCAAAGGTACAGACAGGGTTACTTTTCCGTACCCCAGGTTCATGGAACCATCTTCATTAAAGGATAATTGTGCCCTCATTTTGCAGAGCAGATCCCTCCCTAATAATGGGACAGGGCAGTCAGGCATATAAACGAACTGGTGTGTTATAGCCTGCCCTTTTAAGGTGCATTCAAGGGGCTCCAGAAAGGGACGTTGTAAAGTTGTCCCTGTTGCTCCCTGAATATTAATAGTTTCACGGGATGCCTGCGCTAAGGGTTGGGTTAAAACTGATCGGGTAGCTCCGATATCCACTAAAAATGTAACTGGCTTGCCTCCCACATTCAGTCTGACCATAGGTTCAGGGAGGCTTACTGAACCCGGTCGTCCTCAGTCCCATTCCTCTGCTTGGGCCAAGCCCACCAGAGGGGGTCCTCCCAACCCCCGTCTAGTTTCTGTTTGTCCTCTACCCCTCTGGATCAACCTCCTCTGGCCATCTTCCACCACGAAACTGAGGCTTCGTGGGGGTCCTCCCCTGTTCCTGGGTAACTCTCGTTCGGGACACTCACCTTTCCAATGCCCATATTTCTTAAGGCACACTGGTTATGGCCGAGTTCCCATCTTCCCCCTTTCCTCCAGGCTAAAAAGTGTCCCCAATAACTGTTGAATATCTAGCCAGTTGGGGTTATGTGCATCCATTATAGTCTTAACTAGATCTGCCACCTCTGTGGGCTTCTCACTAAATGGGCCATAGTGAAGTTTCCAATTCAGCAGATCTGATGAAGTGAACGGTACATGTTGGAATAAAGACAGAGTGACTGATTCAGATGGATCCTTTGGATTAATTGCCAACTGATCCACTTGTCTCAAGGGGGCTGTCAGGGAAGCCTGTTCTGTTTTTGCTCGAGTTCTGGCCGCGACCGCTTCGGTCATAGCAGATGTACCTGGGGCTGAAGTGGATGGGGTAGGGTCCACGGACCCTTCCTTTGGGGTGGATGTTGAAGGCTGTGATCTATCCACCTGGACCGATCGATCCATTGCCTCTGACCTTGGGGGACTTTTTAGGTATGGAGATAGTTGATCTAATCGTGCCATAAAGTCTGCCACCCCTCCCGATTCCTCCCCCTCTGACCCTTCTTCGAAACCTCCCAGTGGTACATAAGGGGGGGGGGGTGAGGAACTTCCTCGGGACAACTAGGTAGCACTTGTACAGATTTCTGTAATTTTTTAAGGGTAACATGTCGTGATAACAAAGCTTTACACCACTGCATTTTAAGTCGTCGTAGCCAAGGGGGTGGATGGTTCAATAAATCCAGCCACACGTCTATATATGGACCCTGATCTGGGTAACCTAACATTGGGTGGAAGACCCTACGATGTACCTGCACGGCAGTGGGAATATCAAGTGTACCCACCGGGGGCCACCCAATCCCAAGTTTGGGCCATTCAATTTCGCAAAATTTTCGCAATTTCTGCCTATCCCATTTACGCCCATAATCCTGAGATTGGTAAGCCTCCTTGAAATGTTTCATCATAACCTCTAGGGGGGTTACCTCTCTACTTTGTCTCCCACCCATAATCCTCCCACATAAACAGACAAGAGAGAGAGGAGAGGGAGTTGAAGAAGAGGGTAAGGGGTCCCACTTTCTTCAAACACAGCAGGGGATTTTTCACACAGACACCCACTCACACACGCCCGACCCAGGGAGCCGGATGTTCACGGTCTCCGATGGGAACTGCGGACGCCACTCGCTTTCTACTGACCCACGGTGCTGGAGGCTCACAGTCACCAATGGGAACTGCAGTAGGCTCTCTCTCTTTTCCAATCAGATTTGACAAGTCCACCCACCTTATCTGTTAAGAGAGGGTGATCAGTCCTCTCCTCCGTCCCTGCTTACAGGGAGGGATTATATTTCCCAACCAATACTTGCCTGCAGGCGTCTTCTCCTTTTTTTCTTTGTTTTTTTCCACACTGCTGGCCAGCCCCAGTCCTGTTCTTCTCACCTCTCACCAGTGGTTCGTGGGTTCATCGATCGCCGACAGCAGCAGTCAGCCGTCTGGGGAAGTCCCTCGGATTCAAAGGGTCCGATGGCGCCTGGGATGTTCCCTCCAACTCACCGATCCACTGACTGTCGGGATGGACCACCCAGAGGGCCTCAGGGCCCCTCCAGTCCCGGCGGAGTCTCGCCAGAAAAATGTTGCAGCAATCTTGTTATCAACACAGAACAGGAGACCACGAGAGATGGAAGAATTCAGGTTTATTTGCGCAAAGTGTTCAGAGCATTAACATGACAAATTCTGAAACCCCCCCACATGCTGGGGGTAGTTCTTTTATACCTTATGATGATTTAAGCCCAAGCCTGGGCGTTTATCTATGACCTATTTACCAAATATGGATTTTATGCTTACAAAATACATAAAAACATATTTTTCCTGGGAACAGAACATAATAAAGAGGATGTGGTAGAGAAGACAGGATGTTTGTAAGTATATGTTATCTTTTACCGTTATCTTACACCTACAGAAGCTTTTCCATGACCTTTCCTTGGTTGCAGCTTCCTTGTTCTTAACTTTAGGTACATTGTTACTTCCTCTAAATAGATTTCCTAATTATTCAGCGTAATACAGACAGAATTGCTTTCTGTCCTTATGACATATATATCAGAAAGTTATAGTATGCCCAGGAGCTAGCTAACTTATATAAAATGTATCCCTTTTCTGGTCCTTCTTCAGTAGAATGAAAGGGATACAAATATAAATAAAGAGAAGGAAGGAAAGGGAACATTTTGTGCAAAAGAAAACCTCATGAAAGATAAGAATTCTAGTTGAGACTTTTAGGTGGGACTGTGCTCTTTCCTCCCTCTTTCTTTCTTTCTTTCTTTCTTTCTTTCTTTCTTTCTTTCTTTCTTTTTTGCTCCTGGCTCTGTCATTGCTGTGTTAAGAGCCAGGAGTTGGGTGGTAGAAGAGAGGAGGAGAAATCCTACCTTTAGGAGAGGGAAGACTGTACATGCTCAGGGGACACAGGTTGGGGATCAAAGCTGTGGAGTCTTCTGAACACTCCTTGATGGGATTGGAATTCTCAGTGAGTCTCCAGCTCCTTTTGCTGGACTTGGCCCTTTATTAACCAATCAGAATAGAGCTGGAAGGGACCTTGGAGGTCTTCTAGTCCAACCCCTGCTCAAGCAGGAGACCCTATACTGGAGGTGGGATTCTACCGGTTCGGACCGGTTCTATAGAACTGGTGGTTATTGGGAGAAGTGTTAATAAAGTATCCATTTTATGACTCAAATCTCATGTTGAAAGGGATGTCTTTGAAGTAAGGGAATGCAGTACCAGGCACCAGTTAAAATGTTGACTGATCTTGGAATGCCTTTGAAGCACTGGGAATTATAACGCTCTTTTGGAATGTCTTTGAAATGCCAGATAATGGGTAAGGAAGTGTCTGTTATGTGCTAGGTACCATAAAAGATAATAAATTGTAACTTGTATCCTGAAAGATAGATTGTAAATCAAGCCATTTGCATATGGGGGGTGTAGTTTTAGGGTATAAGAGTAAGAGCAAAAGCTATGTTTTTTGTTCCTCCCAGCTGCCTAGGGTGGAACCCATCTGCAGATGTATATCCAATAAAGCCTTTTTCCTTGGATCAACTTTGAATCCTGGTGGTTTTTCTTTAGCCACAATCTCACATTATGATTCTGCACAGTGCAGAGAGCAACAAATCATGTCCCTGGCTGGCCCCACCCCTCTCCACCCACCCCTCCCAGTCAGTCCTTATTGCGCCTGCCCGACATCACTGACTGCATCCTTCCCCACCCAGTCACTCCTGAAGGAATCTTTTCAGGTTCTTTTCCCCTTCCCGATGATCCACTGTGCCCGGATCCCCCTCGCTGTCTTACTGCTTTGCCCAGGATGCTTCCCTGAGGCCCAGGAGGCAAAAGGGTGTGTGGGATGTGTATGTATGCTGCGCGCCCCACCCTGTGCTCCATTTTGGGCCTTCTTGGTCCCCAGGGAAGCCTTCTGGGAGCAAAAACATCCCCCAGGAGGCTTCCCTGAGGTCCAGGAGGCCCAAAAACAAGGGAGGTGCTGCAAAAAAGAAGCCATGCCGACCCAGCCACGCCCACAGAAGTGGTTGTAAAAACAATTGAATCCCACCCCTGCCCTATACCATGTCAGACTAGTGGCTGTCCAATCCCCATTGATGGACATACACCCTCTTCTTCTTCAAGTTCCCTGTTGAATGCAACTGTGGGGGTCCCTGGGGTGCTAAAAGGGGCTTGCCTAGCAAACATCGATGATGAAGACATTTTGGGCCACAAACGAGGAGGTGGGCGGAAGAAATCCTGAAAGCTTTCACTTTTTGTTCTGTTTGTTTTCATCCTTTCCTCTAGAAGAGGCCCTCCAATATTCTCCAGTCATCTCTCTCTCCTCCCCAGCTCTGGTTAATAAGACCCAAATCATTGTTACTGTTCGCCTTTTGAGATTTCTGGTGATGATTTCAGAAGAAGAAGGAAGAGGCAATGAGTGGCAAGCAACTTCGTCCAGAAACTCCTGGGCCCAGCCGAGATATTCTGAGAAATTCCAATATCTCCTGTCTCCTCACCCTTCCCAGATGCATGGACACCCACAAGAGAACCACCCACAGCCAAAGAGAAGACATTGCAGCCATGCAGGTGAGCGGTTATCAGGCCCGGCCCAGATTGGACCTTCAGGAAAGAAAGACTTGTCTCCATTTGCAGTCGAGCTGCATCTAGTAAAAGATATGCTTTCACTAAAGCCAAGTGGTCACAGCGAAAGCAAAGCTAGATCTGAGGATTCCTGCATAAAACCCGGTAATCTTCCCTTTTTTCTCTCTGGCCATCTACAATCATGTCCCCTGAAGGCCAATCATGCAGATAAGGAAGAAAAGTATTAATTTAAAAGTATTTTAGGGAGGAAGCAGGGGAATCCCATCTCTTTGCTCACTCACACCAGACCAGCGCAACCCTCTTGTATCTTCATAACAAGCAAATATCTGCATCCAGTGGCTACACCATTACGTCTCCTTGCTGAATGGGCGTTGCCCACCATGAAACTGGGATGAAAAGGGCAGAGTTGGACCATGAAAATTAAGCAAATGAACTTGGATTGTTCTTGGTATAAACAAGTGATGGATTTCTCCAAGAAGTTCTAGCTTTGTGGTCTTTGGAGCCAACCAAGGAATAAGGTGGAAAGACAAGAGGCAGGTGATGGAAAAATGCAAAAGGTCCTAAAATGGCAAAGTGACCATGCGTGAGATTTACTATGTGTTAAACTTACTGCACATTCCAAAAAGATAAAATATGAGTGGAACGATGATAAGATTGATGTCCATGCTTGAAGCAAAAAAATCCCAAGGCTTTGTGTATATCTGGATGTCCTTCGGGTGTTGTGATGGTCAGATAGGGCTCACAGTTTAGGAGCAGACTGAGCTCACTTTCAAAGGTTCCCCTAAAATTTGCATGTTGTCAATATACATGGCAAACACACCCTCACAATATGTCCCCTTTCCAAGAATGGGGACACACCCACCATGGTGCACTCAAAATAGAAAATGATCAGGATACGTTTTAGGATGGGAGACTTCTCCTATGGCCCCCGGACCTAAACCCAAGACAATGTTTCAGAGATTCCTTAGCTCAGGTGTTGTACAGAGAAAAACAGGGGCAGTCGGGCCTAAAGAAGGTGCATCCTGTAAAATGGCATTTCCAGAACCTTCCATCTCTGCCTTCATTCCTCAAATGAAACAATGGCATTGTTTATGGAGCCTACTCATCTTCTGGGAAATGCACAGCCTAATTTTTTTGCATGAGTTGCCCATCAATTTGAGTGACATTCCTGACATTAATTGATTTAGGACTTGTTGGTTGTATTGGCCAATATTTGGGAGGCTTTGAGTTCTAATCCTCCCTCAGGCAGGAAAACTTCCTGGGGGACTTTGAGCGGATCACCAGGAGACTTTTGAATTCCAGTCCTGCCTTAGTTCTTATTGAATTTGGGGTGGTAAATTTGGAAACATTTTCTCAGATTAATGTGAGATATGAAAATTGGAGATACCTAGAGTGTGAGATGGCCGAGTGTCCAATATTGTGGGTAGTGATGGAGGAAAGTGAAATTGTGGGATAATCGCTGTGGGGGGATCAATTTTTTTTACTACCGGTTCTGTGGGCATGGGTTTGTGGGTGGGGCTTGGGCGTGGCTTGGTGGGCATGGCAGTGGAAAGTTACTTCAAAAGCCCATTCCTTGCTCTCCCGACTAACCTGCTTTCCAGCTCCGTTCTCCTGTGCAGGGCAACCAATCCAGCCGATCAGCTGGGACTCAGTGGGAGGCAGAGAATAGATGGGGCAAGGCCAGTCAGTGGCGGTATTTGCCAGTTCTCCGAACCACTCAAAATTTCCACTACAACTTCCCCACAACTGGTCAAAACCTACTGAATTCCACCTCTGGATAAACCCCTCTTCCATGTGGCACAAAGCCACAAATCTCTGCCTTCTTCTACTGCTTCTGGGAGAACCAGAGGGATTTGTGTGAATCTTAGACTGATCTTCTTCTGATCAAACAGACATGTTCTAATCTCCTTAAAATGGAATTTACAAAGGGATCCTATTCACAGTTAGGAGCCATTATGAGACATAAAAATTGATTCCCAATTGATCAGCAATCTCTGTGGCTGGAGAGCAGAGCAGCTTCCATGGGTGCCTCTTCCTAGAAACCTAGAAGTCCCCTCCCCACTTATTCAGCCCCTTCTTGGACCTGGATGAACATTATGCAGCATTGGAGGTTTGTGACCTGGTCAATGATGCGGCTGTCTTGAGACAGGATCCCTGCAACCTCCTCCTGGGAAGAGTCCCAAGGTCCCCTTTCTCTGGACATCTTCTCCAGCCCTTCACAGATGAGAGAGGCTTGGAGAAGGAGCAGAGAAATGCTTCATGTACAAATTGTAGAGTGGAAAATTAAGGGGCTTGAAAACAGCTATTTTATTTCTCTGGTTGTTGAAAGGAAAAAAATATACAATGGAAATTTCTTTACAAACTTAACTTTTTTATTTACTTTTTTTTGCTGTGAAGTACATACAATCCCAAACTGAAATACCAGACAACTTTTCTGCTGAATTCTTTCTGCAAAGGAGATTTTATCAGGAAATCAAGAAAGACTCATATAAGAGGGATGAAATTTCCCTCCTCAGATGGGAGCCACTCAAACACAGCATTTCACATCATTTCGCTCAGTTTCCTGGTTTTGTGGCCAGGAAAGCCAGCACCACTGTGATGGTTTTGGCCAAGAGAGAAGAAACAGCGACCGAGAAGATGATGCTGAAAACCATTTGTCGGAGAAGGCAGGTGGCTTTCTTTGGTTGACCAATGAAGAGAGAAGAAGACAAGAAGGAAAGCAGGAGGGAGACAAGGAGGATGTAGGAGAGGTCCAGGTTGTTGGCTTTGACAAGGGGAGTTTCTCGGTATTTGATGAAGATGATTAAAATAAGGCTTGCGGTTAGGAACAAGAATAGGGCAAAAGAGACCAGGATGGTGTCCAGAAGTTCTTCATAAGACAGGAAGGTTATCACTTTGGGGATACATTGGACTCTTTCTTTATTTGGGTATTTATCATCTGGACACTTGGTGCATTTTTCTGTATCTGAGGGGGGTGGGGGAAACCAACCGCATATTTCTTTGTCCTTTGCATTTCAAGATATATTGTACGTTCTTTGGCAACAATTGATTATTGAGAGCATTTTCTGGGATCGATTTCTTTATATCTCCAGAGACAGAAAATAAGTGTATCACTTGTTAAAAAATATAGCTATGGTATATTTTTGACAGGCTATGAAATTGAGTGAAGGCTTAGGACTTGAAAGATTTCCTTTGTAATGTTCAGAATATTGATAGGAACCTCCATTACTAAAGGTAAATAATGAATCAATTAATCTTTCTAGAGAAACTTATCTGTCAGGTGTCAATTCTTGTCATACTTGCCTCAGAGGATGCTGGCGGATCAAGTGACTGCTGCAAATAATTTGGAAAGGCCATTGGAGCAGTGGTGATATGGGTGCAGCCAGAAACAGGCATAACTGTCCATGCCACCACATTGTGTATCTCCTATATCAGCAATACCTTTTCAGTGTTCCTCAAAGAGAACCCATGTGGACTGCATTGCAATCCTCCTTTCAGGAGGTGGACCTAAAACAATTCCTCGTGTTTCAAGGAACTTGGGTGTTCCTAGAGAAGTAAATGTGGAAGGAAGGACACATCCAAGCTAAAAAGAAGAAATATTTTGTCTGGCAGTAGTAAAGCTTGCCCAATCTTCCACTGCCACCTCTCTCTATCCAGCCCTTCCTTCACAGTCTTTTTGCTCTTCTGTTTAGAGAAGAAATGGGGCATTTTGGAAATAAACCGGAAATCAATTATGCTTCAAAGTCTTTTTTAATTCACACTTTCATGACAATGCTCTGGATGGATCCAGTTCCACCAGGCCTCCCATTTTCCTCTGGTGTCACCCACCTTTCTGAGTGGAGAAGGTCCCCTCTGGACAATGAACGCAGTCGTAGCAGCAAACTGGCTCTTCTTTTCGAGCCCTCTTGACAAATCCAGGACGACAACTTTCCACACATTCAGATTGAGGAAAGGACTGAGCAGACAAAAAAACAGGATTGCCAAAGGAAATGTGTTAGGACTCGCCGTCCATGGAAAATGGAGGTAAAAATGGATATTGGACAAGATATTAGATATTAGCCTCTGGTCTTCACTTAAGTAAAGACAAAATCTCTCACTATTTCCAAATGGTTGGAGATATAACTTCTGGAAGATTCTTCCTTTAGTTCCTCTCTTTTGCTTTTGGCATCTCACATTGCCAAAAAAAAAAAAAAAGGCCTTCATTAAATAGAAAAGTCTGGAGAGATTGAACCAGTGGTGGGATTGTACTGGTTCTGTCTATTCTATAGAACCGGTTGTTATGATTCTGCGTAGTTCAGAGAACTGGCAAATTGCACCACTGACTGGCCCCTCCCCTCTCTACCTGCCCCTCCCCTCCGCGCCCAGTCAGTCCTTATTGTGCATGCATGGCATAGCCTGCAGCCTGCTTTTGCCCACTCGCCAGGCCAGCCATTGCTGCATACCTTCCACTGTGGCCCTGCCTGATCTCCCTGGGTGAGGGAGGCTCTGCAAGCTCTGGGGCCCAGTCACCTATCTGCCACTGCCGGTCACCTTTAACCCCCAAACCCCACTTGCCTTTTGCTGCCACCACCCGCCGCCATCACCCCCAGCAGGGAAGGCCCAGTATCTGCGGTGAATCCAGGCGGGGGGCGAGATGCAGACTGGTGGGGACCTGAGCTACATTTCGCTGTACTGCAAGAGATGTGGTGAGTCTCGTGTCCTCCTACTGCTGAGAAAGCAAGAGAGTCTTTCCTGGCACAGCTCAGGGTGGCAGAGAGAAACAGGATTCAAGCAGGCTGCTTCTCTGCCAGACAGAACCGCCCATTTCCCCATTGGAGAGGGAGTTGCAAACTTTTCACTGTGCAGGGAAAGACTCTCTTGCTTTCCCAGCATCAGGAGAACATAAGTCTCTCCACATGGGATTAGCTGGGATTCACGCAGCTGCTGGACCCTGCCGGCGGTGAGGCAGAGGTGTGGGGGAGGGAGATCAGGGGGCATGGTCCATTTGCCTACCATCGCTTCCCTCTCCCGCCCACAGCCCCATTGTTGGACCCAGAATAACCACCCCTGGTTGGCCCTGCCACAACCACCCGGTTGCACCCATTAAGGCAACAGGCATTGTCATTTTGAAGTTGAGGCAGTATTTGGGGAAGGAGGTGGAGGCTCCTGAAGTGGCTGGTACAGGAGCGCCATTGAGAAGCAGGGAAGTGGCCTTCTAGTGGTCCAAGCTGATATTCAGGCTGGAGGCGGGCCAGGGGATGTCAGACCATCGAGGGAAAGGGGGATTGCCAGGGGGAGCTTCCCTCTCCTAGAAGAATTGAGACCATTGGGGGAGTCCTAGGAATTGGGTAAGTCAAGCTGCAGCTCCTTGCTTTCTTAGCTCAGGGAATGGCCTTTTTGTGCAGGAGGAAGACTGCAGAGGAGGGAAGTCTAACTAAGCGACTTCTCCGGTGTCTTCACCGGATTATTTGGACACATACAAGCGAGCGCAGTTAAAGGCATTGCTGCTGCATGTCCGCCCAGGCCTCACCCCGTGGCTCCATAAAGCCAACACCAAAGAAATGGTCTATCAGATGAACCTGTGGTGCAATGCTCACTCGGATCTCAGCCACTCCAGGCCGTCTGACCTCAAATCCCCTCAGGAGCTGCCGTTCCCAGGTTTCTACTCACCTGTGCTTGGTTGCCCCCTCTTCACCTTGATGAAGCGGCTGGCCCTGCCCCTCACCCTCCCCTCCCTTGCTTGCCCTGAGAAGGTAAGGGTGACGGTGGGGGATAGCGAAGCAGCCGGGTCCCTATCTTCCCGATTCTCTCTCCCACTCTCTCTCTGTGTGTGTGTGTGTGTCTCCCTGAAAGCATGGCCAAACCAGCAAGCTCTCCTTGGCACTCTTCATTACTTCTTTCATTTCTTGTTTTTGGAATCCAGACTGGTTGAACAACAATTGCTATACCGCGGTGGAAGTGTCCCTTGGGAAGACATTCCTCCTCCTCCTCCTCCTCCTCCTCCTCCTCCTCCTCCTCCTCCTCCTCCTCTCATAACCAGTAGTTGTGGCAGGGCCGGGAGGGTGCATGTGCATAGGGAGATGCTCCTCAAGCAAAAGCCAAGAGCACTGCAAAACCAAGTATGGGGCGGGTGGCTGCTCACTTGAGGAGTGAGTGTCTCCCCACACAACTGCACCCTCTTGATCCATCCACAGCTGCCAGGTGCAAGAGGAGGGGGAAGAGGAGGAGGACGAGGGTCGCCCGAATGGACGCTTCCACCATGGTCTGGCAATCATTGTTCAGCAAGTCTGGATTCACAAAAGAAGAAATGAAAGAAGTAGCGAAGAGGACCAAGGAGAGCTTGCTGGCTTGGCCCAGCCACAGCTTTGAGGGAGACACAAACACATTCACATTCACAGACACACACACACACACAGAGGAGGGGGGAAATAGGGAACCGGCCGCTTCGCTATCCCCCACCATCACCCTTACTGTTATGTCTTTGGGACTGGTTGGAGTCCCCAACCAGGTCCGTTGTTTAAGCGGGAGCACCAGCCACTCCCATTGGCTGGTACCATTTGACAGCCGGCTATAAAAGGCAGCTGTCGAGCAGTGCCAGCCCCGTTGCCGCCAGCTAGCCTGTCTAGTGAGAAGGCAGACGCGGCAACCCTTTATTCTTGCAATAAAGCCTGTTATGTTTTCACTCTGGGTTAGCCTCGTTCCTTCCACCGCTCTACAACACTGGCGACGAGGGCGGGATGCAATCAGAGGCTACCAGTAGTGCGATTCCGAAGAGCTGAAGCCACAAAGAGCGAGCCACGGGCGCTGAAGCCGCTGATGCTCACGAAGAGCGCGAAATTCAAAAAACCTTTGAGGGTTTTGAGCTGTAGTCACTAGAGCAAAGTCACAGGTGCTGAAGCCGCAGCCGCCGACGCTCACAAAGGGCACGAAATTCAAAAAAAGCCTCCGTAGCCGGAGAGACTGACACCGCCTGATAGCGCAGCCGCAAGCGCTCTTCTAAGAGCACGAATTTTGAAGCTAGATTGAAGGGACGAGCCCTTCCATTTCCAAAATGAATGCCAACCCGACATTCCCACCATTCAAGCCAGCCGAAGAAACGTGGGACTCATACAAGAACCGCTTCAGCTACTTCCTCGATGCCATCGGTTTAGCAGACGCTACTGAGCACAGGAAAAAATCCTACTTCCTCAGCTACTGTGGGGCTGCGGTTTTTGACACCGCTACTGCACTAGTTGCCCCTTGCGCTATCAGGAGCATACCGTGGGATGAACTCCAAGAGATCCTCTCCAACCACTATTCACCTAAACCATCCCAGATAGCCAGGAGATATGCTTTCAGAACTAGAAAGCAGGCTGAGGGAGAGTCAATTAATGAGTATGTGGCAGCCCTGAGGACAGCAGCATTACAGTGTGGTTTCAGAGACTACCTAGAAGATATGTTATTAGACCAGATCATCTGTGGGGTTAGAGACCTTAGGCTTCAAAGACGTTTGCTAGCAAAAAAGGACTTAAACCTAACCCTAGCTGTGGAGGAAGCCCAAGCTGCAGAGCTCTCTGCCCAATCAGCAGCTGAAATTCAAGGAACTCCTTTAAAGCCCAGCAGTTCCACTATTCATTCAGAGGAAGTTTCCTTTGAGGAAGACCCCATAGACTCAACAGACATTAACCGCCTTAAGCAACAAAAGCCTTCACAGGTAGGAGCAGGGCAGAGAAACAACTTCGCCCTCAAACAGCCTTCCATTTGCCTAGCTTGCGGGGGTTCCCACTCTAGGGCATCATGCAGGTTTAAGAACGCCATCTGCCTGAATTGTCAAAAAAAAGGCTACCTCGCTAGAACCTGCCAAGCAGGGTGAACTTTTCCTCAAAGACCTCCACCACCTACTAATCTCCAAAGGCAAGTGGAGGACTGCTATACCTGCTACCACGCTAACCAAACGTATCAAACTCCTAATAAAATCAGTTTTTCTGTTTCTTTAGAAGGTAAGCCCTGCAGGATGGAGGTAGACACAGGATCTGCACTCTCAATCATCTCCTGGGAAATCCTAAAGAAGATTCATCCCAGATTTTCGAAGAAGAAGCTGCAGAGATGCCACCTGACACTGCGGGACTACCAGGGCAAGAACATCCCTGTCCTCGGGAAAGGCAAGTTTTTAGTTCATTTCCAAGCCTTCAAAGGCCATTTGCCTTTGGTGGTTGTTAATGGTGCCCTCCCCAGTCTGTTGGGGCTTGATTGGTTCCCCTCCCTCGGCCTTAGTGTAACTGGGATCCATGCTGACGTTGACGCCTTATTCTCAGATTACTCTGATGTTTTTAGCAGCGAGCTGGGCTGTTATTCTGGCACCCCCATCTCCTTCTCTGTGGACCTCCAGGCAATTCCTGTTCGCCTTAAGCCACGCAGAGTGCCTTTCGCCATCCGTCCCAAGTTAGACTTAGTACTAGATAAGTTACTAAAGCAAGGGGTGTTAGAACCAACTGACTTTGCCAAATGGGAGACCCCATAGTCACCCCACTCAAGAAAGATGCCAGTTTAAGAATCTGCGCAGACTATAAAACCACCCTCAACCGTTATCTGCAGGTCAGTGCCTACCCTGTTCCTGTTATTCAACACCTGTTACACACCTTCGAACCAGGCACCATTTTTGCAAAACTAGACATGTCCCAGGCATACCAACAGTTCCCTGTTGATGATCAGACAGCTGAATTACAAACCATAGTCACACATAGAGGGGCATTCGAGTGCAAACGCCTCCAGTTCGGTGTAAGTGTAGCCCCAGGCATATTCCAATCACTCATGGAAAGGATTCTCCAAGGTCTCCCGGGGGTCGTCCCTTATTTCGATGACATCTTAGTCTCAGCTGTAGACAGACCTCAGCTCATACAAAGGATCAGAGCAGTCCTAGAGAAGTTTAGGCAGCATGGCCTCAAACTTAAAAGGGAGAAGTGCGCCATCGCCACTAGGCAAGTGGACTTTCTGGGGTACAGGATAGATGCCTCTGGTATTCACCCAGTTGAATCCAAAGTAAAGGCTATCCATGAGGCGCCAACACCAACTAACAAGACGGAGCTCCAAGCCTTCCTGGGGCTACTAAACTTTTATGCCTCATTTCTCCCGCACAAAGCATCTATTGCTGAACCCTTACACAGACTGTTAGACAAAGAATCCCCCTGGCATTGGGGACCCAAAGAAGCCCATGCTTTCAAGTCAGTCAAATCCTTACTCACATCTGATGCAGTTTTAATCCAATTTGATCAACGACTTCCCCTGGTCCTAGCTGCTGATGCATCCCCCTTTGGGATTGGGCCTGTTCTGAGCCACAGGCTTCCCAACGGTGCCGAGGCACCAATCGCTTTCTTCTCCAGGACCTTCTCTACTGCAGAAAGGAACTACAGCCAAATCAATAAGGAGGCCTTGGCTGCAGTAGCTGCAGTAAAGAAGTTTCACGAATTTTTATTTGGGCACCACTTCGAACTTATAACTGACCATAAACCACTCCTGGGACTGTTATCAGGCGATAAGAAAACCCCGCAGGTGCTATCACCTAGAATGACCAGGTGGACTTTGTTCCTGGCCGCTTATTCATTCAAGTTGGTGCATCGCCCTGGAAAAAACTTGAGCCACGCCGATGCCCTTAGTCGCTGCCCCCTACCAGTCCCAGTCGAAGACCCAGCACCTGTTCATGCCATTTTTGAAGTTAATGAACTTAAATTGCCGGTTACAGCCGAGGACATTGCTGCGCACTCAAAAAAAGACAGAATAATCGCCCAAGTTATGGACTGGGTGGGAAGGGGGTGGTCTGAAACACAATACACCACTGACTTTGCTCCTTTCAAAACCCATAAGCAGGAATTGTCGAAACTACAAGGATGTCTGTTGTGGGGGACAAGGGTAGTCATCCCAGCCACTCTTCATGTACCCATCCTGAAGGTACTTCACGAGGGCCACCCGGGAATCGTAAGGATGAAGGCTCTGGCCCGCAGCTACGTTTGGTGGCCCGGAATGGATGCCCAAATCTCCAACTGGGTAAGCTCATGCCAACCTTGCCAAGAAACCAGGGCTGCCCCACCTGCAGCTACACCTACCAAGTGGGAGAGCGCTAGTGGCCCTTGGTCTCGCCTGCACATCGACCTGGCTGGACCAGTACATGGTAGGACCTTCTTGGTCGTAGTAGACTCTTATTCCAAATGGATAGACTTGGCCCTGCTGCCCTCGACAACCACTCAAGCAATCGTTAAGGCCCTGACCCGCTTCTTCGTTACCCATGGGCTCCCGGACACGCTGGTGTCTGACAATGGCCCCCAGTTCACGTCGTGTGAGTTTAGAATGTACGTTGCCAACTTGGGCATCAGACACATCCTTACAGCCCCCTTTCAGCCCGCTAGCAACGGGATGGCTGAAAGGGCAGTCAGGTCAGCAAAAGAGGCACTTGCCAGATTTGGCCAGGAAAACTGGCATTCCAAACTGTCACGTTACCTCCTGAGCCAACATACGATGCCATGCACCGCCACAAACAAATCCCCTGCTGAACTCTTGATGGGGAGATGCCTTAGGACGACCCTGGACAGGTTGCACCCCCACTACTGCCCAGACACCCCCTTGGGATCTGACAGTCTGGTCAGGGACTTTGCTTTGCAAGACCTGGTGTACGCCAGGAATTATGCAGGGGATCCTCTGTGGGTACCAGCTCAAGTTGTGTCAGTCACAGGTCCTAGATCCTACAGGGTCCTCCTGGAAGATGGACGCCTGTGGCGTAGACACGTGGACCAGCTCAGAAGGCGATGGAGAAGCACAACTGATACCAACCCAGCCCAACCTCCGAGCACCAAGGATGCCCTGCCGGTACCAGCCTACCCAGGCGGAAGCTCCCTGCAGGACCCTATCAACACCATCAACCAGGAGAGTTTGCTGGAGGGCCCGAGCTGCCAACTAGGGACACCGAACCAACAGCCAAGCGAACCTGTCTGCCGGCCGGATCAAGCGACTTGCCAAGGTCAGCCCGAACATGGGGACTTACCTAACCCACAGAGCACCACACCTGACCGAGGCTACTCCCCAACCACCTCTGAGACAATTCCTGGGGACAAGGACTTGACACCAGCCACCAGTTCGCCCGGGTTACGACGTTCTTGCCGCCAGCGCAGACAACCAAGTTACCTGAAGGACTACGCATGCTCCCAGACCGCATGCTCCTCCTCCTCCTCCTCCTCCTCCTCCTCCTCCTTCTCCTCCTCCTCCTCCACCTCTCATAACCAGCAGTTGTGGCAGGGCTGGGAGGGTGCATGCGCACAGGGAGATGCTCCTCAAGCAAATGCCAAGAGCACAGAAAAACCGAGTATGGGGCGGGTGGCTGCTCACTTGAGGACTGAGCGTCTCCCCACACAACTGCATCCTCTTGATCCATCCACAGCTGCCAGGTGCAAGAGGAGGGGGAAGAGGAGGAGGACGAGGGTCGCCCGAATGGACGCTTCCACCATGGTCTGGCAATCATTGTTCAGCAAGTCTGGATTCTCAAAAGAAGAAATGAAAGAAGTAGCGAAGAGGACCAAGGAGAGCTTGCTGGCTTGGCCAAGCCACAGCTTTGAGGGAGACACAAACACATTCACATTCACAGACACACACACACACCCAGAGGAGGGGGGAAATAGGGAACTGGCCGCTTCGCTATCCCCCACCATCACCCTTACCTTCTAGCACTGCTCCATTTGGTGAACTATCTATGGTTTAGTATCTCCTTCAAACAGGTGAGAAACGCACAAGGGCTGGGGAATGTGTCACTAAGAGCTCCAGGTTTGTTTGCTCCTTGTGCCCAAACTAGCAAAGAACAAGGGAATTCTGTTGACCAGGGCCTGAATTCAGATGAATTTGAATCATGATTGGATGGAGGTCCTTTTGGTCCCATTGGGAGAGAAGCTTCGTCCTGCTTGGGGAAAATTGTCCCCTGAAAAGGCAGGTACGTAGTTGGGGAGGTTCTTAAAGAGACCAGACCTGGTCAGACTTATCCATGCCTCTCTTTTACACAAACAAACAGACACACACACATACAAAGTGAGTGGGGGGAGAGGGGAAGATAGGGAAAGAGGCAGAGAGAGAGAGAGACACAGAGTGATACAGAGAGGGGAGAAAGAGAGAAAAAGAGGGAATGAGAGAGGAAAAGAGAGACAAGAAAGAAAACAGAAAGAGAAAGAAAAGAGAGAAAGGAAGCAAAAGGAAGGAAAGGGATAGACAAAGAAAGGAAGAGACGGAGTGAGGAGAAAGATATATGAATGGATAGATAAATACATGGAAGGAGGGAGGGAAGGAGATAGAAAGAAAGGAGAGGAAGGAAGGACACAAACCCTGGCTTCAGAAGACTCTTTAAAGCAGCACAACAATCTAGGGCTGGCCTGCAAGGGATCTCAGACGTCATTTAGTCCAACCCCCTTCTCCAGCAGGAGATCCTTACAGAATCAAAGAATAGCAGGGTTAGAAGTGTGTGTGTGTTTGTGTTTATGGTTGTTAAAACTCCAAAAACAGATCAAGCAGCTCTGGGGAGATGAGTCATAAATTAGAACACATTCTAAGCAACTGGTCATTAAGCAAGGACCAATTGTATTTGGTTTGCCAGTCACATGGCCACCTGGCCATGCCCACCCAGTCACATGGCCACCAAGCCACACCCATAAATTAAGCCACGCCCACAGAACTGGTTGTTACAAAATTTGAATCCCACCCCTGGATGGAACTGAGAAAAGATTTCAGCATTAAGTGATAACCAGCCAGTTCCTTCTCATGACCCCATTAACACGCATTTCTCCCCTCTTCTTACACCCATAATTTGAAGGTGTGATATCAGAACAATCTTGATAATTTCAGGTGAACTGAAAGCCTTGGAGCTGCTTCCTAGGAGCAGAAGGCCCATTGCTCCATCCCAGGGAGGGTGAAAGGGAGGCATGGAGAGCTCTGGCCAGGTCTGGCCTCCTTAAGAGCCTCCCAGGTTATGGAGCTGCCCCTTCAGGGGACACTTTTCCCCAAGCTGGACGAGAGGAAGCTTCTTTCCCCCCAATGGGGCCAAAAGGATCTCCGTCCAATCACGATTCAATCCCATCCAATACAGTCCAAGCCTGGATTCAGGCCCCGGTCAGCAGAATTGCCGCCTTCGTTGCTATTCTGGGCAGAAGGAGGAAACAACCAGAAGCTACTAGGGACACATTCCCCAGCCCTTGTGGGTTTCTCACGCGTTTGATAGAGACCCTTAATTGTATGTGGTCCACAAAATGGAACAATATCGAAGCCTCCCAGGCAGCCTAAGAGGAGAAAATCCTGTTTCTCTTGCCCAGATTCAGTTCTCGGTGAAGGTCAACCACCTTTGGGGAATAGCATCAGCCCTTTTGAAATGGGACCTCAGGCTTTGGAAAAAAGAGAGAAGATATCAAAACTTTCTCCTACCTTGTTGAGCACCTTTAGCTGTAAAAGATAATCTTGGTTGATAGAAAGTCTCTGTCTTTTAAAATACACCAGAGTTTCTCTCTTGAGATCATCCCTGGGAAGAACCAAGAAACCCGAAATGCGCAGATCTGCTGCTACCTCTCCATTTGGGTCAATGTAGAGTTCAATGTCCGAAATATTGACAAACTCATTCTTCTCCAGGAAAGGATGGAACTAGAATGGGAACATGCAGCAATTTTAAAAGAAGAAAACTTTGTTTCTTATCCCAGATGCTTTTTCACATTTGAATCTTTCTTCTGTAGTTGTCTAATTTACACACATGCTTCATTAGGAAAATAGGTATTACCACTATCTTACAAGTGAACGAAAAAAGTTCACAAAAAATGATCATATTTTGACAATATAGATTTTGATAAAATATAGTTGAAAAACATAAAAAAGGAGATTTATGAACTCCCTGAAAGCAACAGGTTGGTTATCAGAAACATCAATTTGTCAAGAAGAAAATTGTCAGGGTCATCCTCTCCCAGGAAGCCCAGACAGGAAACCTGAGCTAGGCCCACTTCGCTGTAATGCTGCACTGACAGGATTGGGGGAGTCAGAAAGCACAAATCTCCCACCGACCCTTTTTTTATTCAGCTGTAGGTGTCCTCCTCTTCTCTGGTTCTTCCCCAGGCAGAATCTCTCCTCCACCCCCCAAAAGTCATTCCCTCCTATCATGGCCCTTTCTAAATGGATTGTGGGAAAGTGGGGGGATATAACTTATGTGCTCTGTACAAGTCATCCTCACATATTATTTCATTTCCCAAATACATTATGGAAATACTGTTGATATAACTCGATCTCAGGAAAGAGTAATAAACAATTTTGTGATGTGATCAGAAACCCAGTTAAGTGATAATTAAGTGGATAAAAACTGATTTAAAAATGGTACTCAAATAATCTTTAGTTTTTTTAATCTTTGTCATGAAAGTGGGAAGATACAAGATTTTGTCGTTAAGTCATCAATTTTTCTATGTTGTCATTAATATAATAGGGTCGATAAAAAACTATTATACAAGATTTACAACAATTCTCACGCAAATATACTTTTATGTTATTGAAATGTTACCAACTTTCCAGAAAAATATTTATGATTTCTTCCTAGAAACAACTGTATGACTAAAAAGCAATAGAAAACTATTTGGGTTTTAGGATTTCATAAATTATAGTATCTCTTATAAGAACATTAATGATGCACTGGATGAAGGATTGTGCCAAGCTTGATAAGTATGCAAGGGAGCCAGTTTGGTCTACTGGTGAAGCCTCCGAAGTAGAAACCAAGAGGCTGTGAGTTCAAGTCCCGCCTTGGTCATGAAGCGGGCTGGGGGATTTGGGGCCAGTCTCTCAGCCCAACTCAACTCACAGGGTTGTTGTTTTGGGGAAAATGAACACACAACTACTCATTGGTACTCAGTCCCCGTGGCTTCTGCAGGGAAGGGCTTTTAAGGATGGGGGATGAGTTAGTGCACTTAGTGAACTCAAACAAGGTCTCAAAGATCTGGAAATACAGCAAGATGGGGCTGCTCTTCCCAAGAATGTTTATTTGAGCAGCCTTTAGAGCAACAAGATATTTATATCGAATAACCCTGCCAAAAGTCCAAAGGGAATTAACCTCCCAGAGTAGTTTCAGTGGGCCGATACAAAGAAAGAGCGCCTGAGCTAAGACTGGGCCCCTGAGGACAAGGGGCCACTCGAACTGCAGCTCACGCAGAGGTGGTATTCAACCGGTTCTCACCGGCTCAGGTGAACGGGTGGTCACCCCTGATAGGCCACACCCCCAAACCAGGTCCCCCACTTGTCCCAGCCACACCCACAAATTCAAGCCATGCCCACAGAACCAGTAGTAAAAATATTTGAATCCCACCAGTGAGTTCACAGCCTGCTGTGCGGCATCTCCTATCAGGACTCAGGGATTCACTTTGTGACACCTCTCCTAATAAAATATCTGGGATATTCGGAACTCTTTTATGTGCAACTGCACTTATCAGATCAGTAGGAAAGAGTTTCTCTGAATGGGGCCAAATTCTGTTCTGCCGTAATGCAAAATTATGTATTTATTTATTTAGGACATTTATATTGCCACATATTCGCACATGACTCAGCACTCTAACTGCCCCTTGATACTTATTTTTATTTTTCTTTATTATTATTATTATTATTATTATTATCATTATTATCATTATTATCATTATTATCATTATTATCATTATTATCATTATTATCATTATTATCATTATTATCATTATTATCATTATTATTATCATTATCATTTATAATGCTGGTCTCTGAATGTAATAAAAGTGGACTGAAGGAATCTGTGTTGGAGACATTTGCCATCTTGAGTTATTTGTAAATAAATACATCTTCATGAAAACAATCTCAAAATCGTATTTCACTGCAACCTGTAAATGAGTCTTGAGAGAAGACAAGGAGGAGATTATGAGAGCAGCTTCTCCAACTTACAAAATCTCTCAGTTGGACAAGGGAGGATTCAACACTCTTCCAATGATGGAAAGAGGTGCTGAGAGTTAAAACCCTTCTCATACCTAGGAAAATGAAATGTTTTAGGATATACTAAAAAGACACAATACATTTCCCTAAAAAGAAAAGTAGAAACTCAGAGAGCCTGAAACTCAGCCCCCCTCCCACCTTTGCTAATGGACCATTACTCTGGCCTAGGCCAGTCTATTTTACATAACAGAGATCTACTCCAAGTAAAGCTATATAGGAATTGCCCAAAGCCATCACCATCATCCAGAGAGGCTCAACCAAGCCTGGGATTCAGTACAACCTACAGAGTTGGTCCTGCATGGCCCCATGGGAATACAAGCTCAAATTCAAATCCCAAGAGAGGGCATCAAACAGTTGCACTCTCAGCATCTCAGCCCTTCTTTCCTCAACCAAGGCATGTGCTCCTGTCCACCATTAAACTATCTTCCAAGTGGTCACCATGTTTCCAGCATCTTTCTTCCCCACTTGGAACTGAACCTAGAAGGAGATTTCTTCCAACAGAGGCTAGAGAGAAACTTCAGATCTGCTCCCTGTTATTCCGGAGCGTCAGACAGGAGCAATTAGATGGTGCAAATCTCTTGACCTTTTGCAGCACAAGAAGGTTGAGATGTGTTAAGTTTGAGAAAGGAGAGGCTGGACCAGAGCATGAGTGCAACAATACTTTATTGTATAAATAAAGGGCTGACCGTGCTTGCCACGCTGGGAACTGGCTCGCAGCAATCAGCAACCGGTTGGACCCCGCAGCCTGCTTTTATAGCGGGCTGCTGGGGAGAACCAACCAATGGGGTGGAGGGAAGAAACGCCCACGCCTAGTGCATGGACCAGAGTGAGAACTACACGAGTCCTCAGGACATAACACCCCTTCCCCCCAGATGCGAACACGCATAGTCTTTGAGGTAGATAGGAGGTTTATGTTGGCGCCCGGAACGGCGCAGCTCCGGAACGATGTCCGTCCGTTCGGGGTCTGTCTGGGAAGGCAGAACCGGCAAAGTGTCACCACCGTGTCCCTCGGGTCGTGTATCTCCAGGACTCGAATGGTCGGTTACTGGGGACGTGCTTCTGTTGACTGGGTCGGGCTGGTCAACCGTCTGGGCACCGCTGTCCGAGTTCGGGCTGTCGGGAACGGCTGTTGGTGTAGACCGGTCGCTGGGTGTGATGTGTATGTGGGGCTGGTGGTGAAGCTCTCTCTCGTCCCGTGCCGCTGGAACTCTGCTGGTGATGGTGCTGAGGCGACTACGCAGTTGGTCTATGTGCCTTCTCCAGACCCGGCCATCTTCCAGTCTGACCCAATACGATCTCGGCCCGGTGATGGCTACGATCTCGCCCGGAATCCATAGGGGGTCACCCGCGAAGTTCCTCACGTATACCGGTTCCTGCAAGGTAAAATATCTAACCCCCGATGAGGAAGCGAGGGGAGAGTCAGGGCAGTATTGTGGGTGCAGTCTGTCCAAAACCGTCCTCAGACGCCGGCCCATCAGGAGCTCCGCTGGGGACTTATTGGTGACTGCACAAGGAGTTGAGTGCTGGCTCATCAGGAATCGCGAGAGTTTGTGGTGCCAGTCACCCTTGTTAAACCTAGCCAGGGCTTCTTTGGCTGTCCTGACGGCCCTTTCAGCCAACCCATTACTGGCAGGATGAAATGGGGCTGTGAGAATATGGCGGATACCCAGGTTGGCTGTGAAATGGCTGAATTCGGTCGACGCGAATTGCAGGCCATTATTGGAGACAATGGCGTCGGGTAGGCCGTGCGTGACGAATAGGCGTGTTAACACGTTGGTGATTGCCAGTGTGGTGGTCGTGGACAGCTGTGCTACGTCTATCCATTTAGAGTACGCGTCCACGACCACTAGGAACATCTTTCCATGCAAGGGGCCGGCCAGGTCGATGTGGATTCGGGACCAGGGGGCGCTGGCGTTTTCCCATCTAGTCGGGGTGGCAATGGGGGGAGCAGGACGGGATTCCTGGCAGATGTTGCAGGAACTTACCCAATTGACAATGTCCTCGTCGAGACCCGGCCACCACACGTAGCTGCGCGCCAACGCCTTCATTCTCACGATGCCCGGGTGTCCCTTGTGCAACGCCTCCAGGACTCGGGTGCGCAGTGAGGTCGGGATGACCACTCGAGTGCCCCAAAGTAGACAGCCCTGCAGACTGGACAGCTCCTGCATGCGAGTCTTGAAAGATGTGAATTTGTTCTCAACATTTCCACCCGGCCACCCCCTCCTCACCCAGTCAAGCACCTGGGCGAGCGTTTGGTCCGCTTTGGTTTTAGCAGCAATGTCCAGGGCAGTGATGGGGAGGTCCAGCTGGGTGATCTCAAAAATAGCATGGACAGGAGCGGGGTCTTCAGCCGGAGAGGGTAAGGGACAACGGCTGAGAGCGTCAGCGTGGGACAGCGTTTTGCCCGGGCGGTGTATAAGCTTGTAGGAGTAGGCTGCTAGGAAGAGGGTCCACCTTGTCATTCTTGGGGAAAGGACCTGAGGGGTCTGTTTGTCCCCGGCTAGTAGGCCCAGGAGGGGCTTGTGGTCGGTGACGAGTTCGAAAAAATGGCCAAACAGGAATTCGTGAAATTTTTTAACGGCCGCCACGGCTGCTAGGGCTTCCTTATCGATCTGGCTGTAGTTGCGCTCCGTGGCAGAGAGTGTCCTAGAGAAAAAGGCGATTGGGGCCTCGGCGCCATTGGGAAGCCTGTGACTTAAGACCGCCCCGATTCCGAAGGGAGATGCGTCCGCTGCTAGTACTAAAGGAAGGTTGGGGTCGAATTGAATAAGTACCGCCTCTGACGTGAGCAGTGATTTGATGGCGTTGAACGCATGGCTTTCTTTGAGTCCCCAGTGCCAAGGTGACTTTTTGTCCAGTAATCTGTGTAGGGGTTCGGCTACTGATGCCTTATGGGGCAAGAACGATGCATAAAAGTTCAGTAGCCCCAAGAAAGCCTGTAGTTCAGTTTTGGAGGTTGGAGTGGGTGCCTCGTGGATTGCCTTAACCTTGGACTCCAGGGGATGAATGCCAGAGGCGTCAATTTTATAACCC
Organism: Pseudonaja textilis; assembly: GCF_900518735.1. Next base: position 33,041 of record NW_020769839.1, read on the forward strand.
AGAAAGTCCACCTGTCTAGTGGCAATGGCACATTTTTCTTTTTTCAACTTGAGGCCATGCTGTCTGAACCTTTCTAACACCGCTCGAACTCTCTGGAAGAGTTGGGGTCTGTCCCTGGCCGAGACTAAGATGTCGTCGAAGTAGGGTACTACACCAGGGAGGCCCTGTAAAATCCGCTCCATGAGGGATTGAAAAATACCTGGGGCAACACTTACGCCAAATTGGAGACGCTTGCAACGAAAGGCACCCCTGTGAGTAACAATGGTCTGGAGTTCTGCTGTTTGGTTATCAACAGGGAACTGCTGATATGCTTGGGACATGTCCAATTTAGCAAAAATACTACCTGGCTCGAATGTGTGTAATAAATGCTGAATGACAGGCACAGGATAAGCGCTAACTTGCAAAAATTTATTGATTGTTGTCTTGTAGTCCGAGCAAATTCTCAGGCTGCCATCTTTTTTGAGGGGTGTGACAATGGGCGTCTCCCATTTGGCGAAATCTGTTGGCTCAATGACCCCTTGTTTTAACAGTTTGTCCAATTCTGCATCTAGTTTTGGTCAGATAGCAAATGGGACCCTACGCGGTTTTAGCCTGATTGGAACTGCCTGGGGGTCAACTGAGAATGAGATGGGGGTACCGTTATAACACCCCAGCTCCTCGCTGAACACATCTGCGTAATCAGCGAATAAGGAGTCAGTGTCTGAGGTTGAGACAGCATGGACTCCTGTTAGTCCTAGACCGAGATGGGGAAACCAATCGAGCCCCAATAAGGTGGGTAGATTGCCGTTAACTACCACTAGAGGTAGGTGACCTTTAAAAGTTCTAAAACTGACAAGGAACTTGCCTCTGCCGATTACCGGAATGGTCTTCCCCTGGTAGTCCTTCAGGCTAAACTGGCATCTCTGGAGCCGGCTAGTGGATAGGCTGGGCTGGAGCCTCTTGAGGGTGTTCCACGAGATAATCGAGAGCGCTGACCCCGTGTCAACCTCCATACGGCACGGTTTACCTTCTAGGGAAACGGAAAGAGAAATTTTATTGACAGTGTGGCAAGTGCGCTTGGCGAGGTGGCGCATGCGACAGTTCAATACTTGCCTCTGTGGTGCCGAGTGCGAGGGGGAGTATCTTTGTGCTGCGCTTTGGGGGGCTTGGCAGACTCTCGTGATGTGTCCCCTTTTATGACAGTTATTGCAGGTGGCACCTTTAAACTTGCAGGTGGCCCTCTGATGAGATCCCCCACAGGCTAGGCACAGGGTGATGCGCTTGGGCGGGCCGGTGTTCTCCTGTTTGGCTCCTACCTGCGGCCGTCTGTCGTTGGAGAGGCGGTGGACGTCGCTTTCGTCACTGATGGTTTCCTCTGCTACCACCTCCTCGGAGTGGACTGGGAGTGACGTCGGCTTGGCACTTGGGCCCTGGATTTCTGTGGCTGAGTTCGTTGCCAATTCAGCCGCTAATGCCTCCTCGACTGCTTGTGCGAGATTGAGGTCTTTTTTGGCGAGCAGGCGCCTCTGCAGGTGGTCCTTGACCCCGCAGACTAGTTGATCGAGGAGCATGTCCTCCAGATATGTTCCAAAACCACAATGCAACGCAGCTGTTCTGAGAGCGGCCATATATTGATTGATGGTCTCCCCGCTCGATTGCTTCCTCATACGGAACGTGAACCTCCTGGCGATCTGAGAGGGCCTGGGGGCATAGTGGTTCGTGAGAATTTCAAGTAGCTCCGACCACGGAATGTTTTTTAGCTCACGAGGAGCCACGAGGGCCGCGGCAGTATCGTAGACGGTGGCTCCACAGTAGATTAGGAAATAGGATTTTTTCCTATGCTCTCCCGCGTCTGCCAGGCCGACTGCATCGATGTAATGGTTGAAGCGGTTCTTATACGATTCCCACTTCTCCTCGTCTGGTTTGAATGCCGGAAAGGCTGGATTGGAACTCATGGTGCTGGGACCTGTGGAAGAAATCTCTCTGGGGCGGCAGGTAACGTTCCGTGCCCGTGGTAGGCAAGCGATTTCAGCTCGGGAGAGGCCTTTCACAATCCTCTCCTTCTCTCTGGGATAACCACGTTTGGCTGATAGCCGTTGGTGGCGTCAGGATTCGCGCCTGTGTGCGCGTCAGTGACTGGACTACAGCGCTGTGCTGTGCCTTTCAGGTTTGAAATTCAAATGACAACCGTTTGAATTTCGCGCCTACTACCAAGCGGCTGAGGCTCGCAGCGCTTCACTTTTCCTGTAGCTGGGCTAACAAGCGGCTACAGACGCTTCTAACTTTCGATGCTGACCGCTCTCTCTGACTGCGATTCAGCGTTCGCTTCTCCTTGCTTGCTGACCGCTTTCTCTGTCGGCGGCTCAGCGTTTGCTCTTTTTGTTTGCTCTTTTTGTTTACTGACCGCTCTCTCTGGCTGCGGATCAGTGTTGTTCTCTCGCCGGCCGATCGCTCCCTCTCTGGCTGCGCATCGGTGGCTAGTGACTCAGCGGTTGCATGGTGCTTCTGGTAGCCATCCCATCCTCGTCGCCAGTGTTAAGTTTGAGAAAGGAGAGGCTGGACCAGAGCATGAGTGCAACAATACTTTATTGTATAAATAAAGGGCTGACCGTGCTTGCCACGCTGGGAACTGGCTCGCAGCAATCAGCAACCGGTTGGACCCCGCAGCCTGCTTTTATAGCGGGCTGCTGGGGAGAACCAACCAATGGGGTGGAGGGAAGAAACGCCCATGCCTAGTGCATGGACCAGAGTGAGAACTACACGAGTCCTCAGGACATAACAAGATGTTCCCCTCCTTCTCCTTTGGGTTCCTTCTCCAAAGGATCTCAGATGAATGGATCCCTATTGGGACCCCCCATACCTGCCACGGCTGCAACCTCAGAGCCCCCAACCTCTTTTCTCCCTCCTTCCTTCCCCTCCTCGATCTGAAGGAATAAGCGGCATTCATGGCCTGGGCCAAAGTCTGAATGATACTGTAGCGATGAGGGTCATTTATGATCCGTTTAGTGTTCCTTTTCTCCTGGGTCTCCAGTGGGGCTTTCTGGGTGCATCTTCTGCGGCCTTTGACAGAAAAGACGTGCTTGGAAAGGGAACAGCGGAAATAAAGATCTTGAAACTGACCTTCCACAAAGAAATAAGGTGCAAAGGCAGCATCCGTTGGTCTTATTTTAGTCAGATAACCAAAGTTCCAAATACTATGGATGTATTTGAGAAGTCTGTCCTTCTTTATTAGATATGGTAAAAAACTTGTGAGGATCCAGACTTTCCCTTCAATGGCTCCTGCCAAATGCATAAGTGCTTCATGGAAAGGAAGAATTCTCTCCCAGATGGAAATAAATTCCATAAAGTGAACAAAGACATTGATTTGTCTCCATGTAGAAAGGGCCTCCCTGAGGGATGCTGTATGTCCAGTTGTTGTGAGTTGTTGTGATATAACCACACAAATTCCATTCCTGACAAGCATCGGAGGGAAAGTCCTCATGAAATTATCTCCATTTTCTGTGTCTGAAGCAAAGAGACCAATCAGGGTCCATCTGAAATGGAGGAGCAGCTGAATGATTGCTGGGTAGTGGAATCCTTCTTTGGGGAGCATCTGGTGGAAAAAGGGGAATCTCCTTTTATCACTCAGAGCCTCTGAAGGAATTCCAGGAGTGATCTGAAAAAGTAATGAAGAATGCTGTGTTATAATGTGGTCCAGATCAACTCCAAAATATTACTTATTGACAAACCCAATTTTTTTTTGATGAATATATAAGAATAGTTTGTTCCTTAGTCATGGTTTAAAATATTTAAGACAGAATATTAACAAGATTGTCTATAAAAATGGAACGCAAAATCATATTAAACAAAAATCAATAAAAAAAGCAATGTAAATTCCTGTGTCACCCGTAAAATTCCAACAATTAGATTCAAATTAGCAGATGTTAGATAAAATGTCTGGATCTAAGATATAGGGCTGTATTATATGCTATTTTTGAGTACTAAAACCTCTTTCTCAGCTACTTTATCCCAAATTCTTTGTGAAGCAAGTTTTCAGCTTCTTCTCTAGATGTACGAGAGACTAAGAGACCACAACTGCTAACAGAAATTGACGGTTGTACAATCCAATAAGTGTTTAATTGAAATTTTGTTTGTTTTGGGACTATATGTCTGTTTCATCACTTTAATTTTAACCCAATAATTATATACCCTGACTTTATACAAAGCAGAAATTGTGTAAATTAACAATTATCTATGAAGGCAGGAGCTGAACTCCTTTTATCCATCCCAAAGATACTCTTCTTGGTCTGAATATTTTTTATACACAGGCAGGACTATTGCCAACTTGATTCCAATTGGATAAGGCAGATATTATTGATATGTGAAAATGAACATGCTAATGGAGGACCTCAAAACCTGGATAGTTTTTCAATAGTTGAATATTCAGTAGAAAATCCTCTATAGGGACCTTATGGCTCTTCAGGCCTTTAATGGTCAATTTGAAGATGAACATAATCGACTAAAACATAGTTTATATGTTCCCTAATATACACAAACCTGTGGGACTTTGTAGGTGCCTCCTAATGTTGACATCTGGATGGAGATGTCCCTGGCAGCTGCATCAATCAGAGCCAGGAGGTTCTCCTTCCTCCCACAGCCGTAGTTGGGGACATTGGCTTCTCCAGTGGAGAGAATGTCCAGCAAGGCATCTGAAGTGCGTAAGGTGCTCAAATGGTTGTCATGGATGTTGTAACCAAGTGTGAGATTGTGCAGGAGCTGGGAATTCTTGTGGAGCATTTTAACAGCAAAAATTGATTCTAGGGTATTTGTTAGATCAGAACTCTCCCTATTGTAAAAACAATATTCATGTTATTATATTCAATAGTAACAACAAATGTTTTTAAAATATATAATCCTTCACAAACCTATTAAGCCTTAGGCCAACATTGATCCAAATCCAATGATCAATTATGCAAATGAGAGAGGCAACTACAATTGTTTCAGTCACTACTTAAACAAAGGTCATTATTCAAGTGATGAACTCAGGAATGAACTGTCGCGTTGAGCGACCGGTCTGTTGTTTCGCCTTTCTGGTTGATTGCTGAATTCCTCTTAGAGAATAACCCTCGCAAGGGTGAGATTTAAAGTAGCCCTCTCAAGGGCGAGACAGTGGGACCCTCGCAAGGGTGAATTAGTCCTCGCAAGGACGAAGTTTAAAGTAACCCTCGCAAGGGTGAGAAAATAGCCTTCACAAGGGCGAGATAGCGCGGGACCCTCGCAAGGGTGAGGCTAGGCAAGACTCTCACAAGAGTGATTGCCAAGCAAGCACAAGAAATAAAACACACAAAACACAAGAAATCTTTAAAATGAGGCAGCACTTTGAGCCTGGGGAAGATGGGATTCCCTGGCTGCCCTGGAACAGATGGAAATGTCCGGGCTTCTGGGCTTTCTTGCTCCTTCCTTCCTTCCCAGGGCTTTTTGCTGTCCTCTTTTATTGTGCTAATTCAAGGGGGGAGGAGAGAGAGGAAATTTACAGAAAGGTAAAGAGATGCAATGTTAATCTTTTTAGACCAGTTTACGTGACATGAGCCACATACTCTATAGCTGCTATTTTGTAACAGCTATAGACATGCATATCTCCTTGGAATACACATTCTTGTCTGGGGTTATTCTTTTATTTAACTTCCTTCTTGTCAGTGCTTTCCTGCTGAGCTGAATACGTGCTTTCCAGCAAGATTTCTTCTTGTGGAAAAATACAAGACACAACCAATGTAAAATAGTCACAATTCCTCCTTTTCTTTATTTTTTGTGCTCATGACTCTAGGTAGAGTTCTTTCTCCTCCAGAGTAGTCTCACAAGGTGGCAACAAGCCCTTCGGTTTGTTGATGCCTTGCTGAACCAGCTCATACGAGGAGAAGTCCTCATCCCCCGAGTCGTGGCTGGACCGAGTTAAGAAATTTTCTTTGGGAGAAAAGAAGTTATTAATGTCTATTTCCTCCTCTGACTCTTGGTCAGAGTGCCATTCCAACAGCGGTTTTTTGACCATATCTTTTGATTCAATGCTGGATGTAAGAAAGCTAACTGTTTTTTGAGTATTGTTAATTTCATTGTCAAGTGTTTTCAAACGATCCCTCAATAATTTTAGTAAATGTCCTATTACACATGGACCAATAGTACATGCAAGAAGCAATAACACAAGAGGACCTATTAAGGCTGATAATAATGTTGTTAACCAGGGAGAAAAATTAAACATGCTTTGATACCATGGCTGTCCTTGTTGTCTTTCATTCTCTCTATCCTTCAATCGTTTACATAATTCAGCCATGGAATCTTTAACAATTCCTGAATGATCAGCATAAAAACAACACTCTTCTTTTAATGCTACACATAATCCCCCTTTGTTTAAAAATAATAAATCCAGACCTCTTCTGTTCTGAAGAGTCACTTCAGCCAGAGATGAGAGAGAATTTTGAAGAGCAGTAATTGAAGTCTCTATTCGTTTGAGATCTTCATCTATTTGCAAACTAAGAGTAGCTAACTGTTGATGACCAACAGCTAAAGCTGCTGCACCTGTGACTGCACCTGCTGCCCCAAGGCCTAACAATACAGATAGTGTTATAGCTGTTATTACTTCTCTTTTTTGATGAAGGGGAAATTGTGGAGGTTCAAGTTTATTAATAAGTTCTGACCCTGGATAAATTGTGATCTTTGGAATCAGTGTTACCTGAATGCAAAAGGATTTCTGAGCAATAAGAACATCACCATGAACACAAGCAGTTGCTCCTGTGGAGCATGCCCATATAGAATTATTACCTGGGATAAAGAATTGTCCTTTGAAATGAGCTGTGAGATTGCCATTGGAGGTGGTGTATACAGGAGCATAGCCTCCAATGTTAAGGTCTAATCTTTCTTTTGGTAAATATAAATCACAGTGATATCCAGATGAAACCTTCTGACAATATTGAGAGTGACTGGCAGGTATGTTTCCTAGGCAACATCCCTTACCTACTATGTCAGTGATAGTGATGGAGGAAGTATTCCATCTGCATTGTGTGTCACTGGTGGAGTTACTAATAGGTTCATTGGAAGCTACTGCTTCATAGAATGGTGGCAAGTCAGATAAGCAAAGCCAACATTGATCAATTTTGGATGAATCATTAAGTGTAGTTGCTAGCAATTTGTAAGAAGAATTAACCAATTGTACTAATGGATTCACCTGAATATTGGGTTTTTGTAGAAAGTTTGATTTCAAATTGTGATTGGGACCAATATCATAATTAGACATAGATATAGAAAGACGAATTGTAAAAATATTCCCTTCATCTCCTTGACCATCCCACTGACGTCCTCCCCAAGTAAACCCAACCATCCATTGTTTTTTTGTAAGTGTCTTTCCTTTTGCAGTAAATGTGATTCTGAGTGGATTTAGTCTCTGTCCACAACAAGGCATTGAAGAGCAGGGAAGATGTTCTTGAGCACGGGTAATATGAATATAGTCATTTTTTGTAGGCGCTTCCCACCAGATATGACCTGTGGATACACAACTCCATTTTTTACAATATCTGTCAACTACCCCACCGCAGGCAGCACGAGAAGCACCAGTACTGTGAGCAGGACAAAAATATAATCTAAAGTTGTGAGCAGGTGCTGGAGAACAGGAGCCTTGCTTGTCCCATATATCAGCTTGTAGTTCTTTATCTGCAAATTTTTCCACTCCTGTCCCCATTTCAGCAAAATCCATGCAAAGCTGAGGAAACCATGGCCATCTAGTATAATTAGTGGTGGTGTTTAAAATATTTCCTTGAAAATCAAGGATAGTCCAGGTATATTTTTGAGGCTGATGTTCATTTGTAGAAGGTTGTATGCTTCGAGGAATGCGATGATAGCCAAATCTTGGAACAGCACGAGATGCAGACCGCTTAGAGATGGAGTTGTCAGCGATGAAGACAGGATGCCCAAGATGGCGAGCTGGAATGGGAGCTGTAGTCTTGCGATGAGTGTCATCAGGGATGAGGTGGCATCTTCGCACGACAGGTGTTTTGTAGTGAACAGGAACCCAGGAAGATGAATGATGCAATATGCATTTGGTGACATCACAGGGTGGAAAGCAGCAACGAAGATGCCATTGCAGTTTGTCTCCAGGAAAAGTTGTCTCAGGATTAGCTTGAGATGGCAATGTAGGAAAAGCAGAGGATAGTGGAGGAGATGCCACTGAAGGAGTGGAAAGTAATAGAACAGTGTGATTGAAGTATGTGTGATTGTGAAAAAATCCTAAGCAAGAATAAGATCCTATAGTAGATAGAGTAACATGTATAGTTAAAAATATTAAACAAGGAGAATAGTAATAGTGAATAGTAATGTCAGAAGTAGGCGAAAGAAAGCTACCATTGTGTTGGAAAACATAATTACATGCAGAAAGGAGATTATCTTTAAAAATAAAGGTAACAGTGTCAGCAAGAAAAGTAAAAATAGCATCAGGAGATGCCCTGAATTGAGAAAAGACAGGAAATATTGATATCAGAAGAAAAATTAGAGTTAGAGTCAGGTTTGCCATGGTAAGGTCTGACACAGCGAGCAGGAACCCAAAGCACTCGATCAGGAAGTTGGACAGCAGCGTAACCTTTTCCCCAGGTGATGAGCTGTGCAGGACCTTTCCACGCAGGATCTGGAAGCTGTCTGAAATAAACAAGAGGACGGGAAGAGGGAACTACTGGCTTAGTGAAGTGGCGAGAAGCCGCTGTGGAAGAAGGAGAGCCAGTAAGATTAAGAAAGTTAAGAGAATAGAGAGTAACGTTCAAGATGTTTTGTAACGCCGGGAGGTTCGGGGGGCCTAAGCCTTTTTTCCCTGTTTGCCAATCAAGGGCATTTTTCAGAGTTTGGTTTGCCCTTTCCACAATAGCCTGACCTTGGCTATTGAAAGGTATGCCAAATTTATGTGTGATGGCCCACTTATGGCAAAACTCAGCAAAGGGAGAACTGACATAAGCAGGACCATTATCTGTTTTGAGAATTTTTGGACATCCCAACGTTACGAATGACCGAATACAGTGATTAATAACATTTTTAGTAGTCTCTCCTCTTTGTAATGTTGCCATAATAAACCCTGAATATGTATCAACTGATACATGAATGTATTTCCAGGGAGCAAAGGGAGGATAATGAGTTACATCCATTTGCCATGTATCACAGGCTTGAGTACCCCTAGGATTAACACCTTCAGGGATACCTTTGGCCTGCAAGCTACATGTTGGACATTGTTGAATTATTGCTGTGGCTTCTTGATACGTAATCCCAAATTGCTGTACCAAGGCCTTCTTATTTTGATGGAAATAGTCATGACTCTCCCCAGCCGAAAGTGGTTGAGGAAAAGGGGAGGAGGTCATGATTTTGCAGGCCTCATTGGCCATATGATTGCCTTCTGATAAAAATCCAGGCAAGTGTTGATGACTTCTAATGTGAGCTACAAATAAAGGTTTCCCTCGCTTTTTCAGCAGTGTCTGAAGCTGTAGAAAAAGTGTCATGAGAGAAGGAGGGGTAACAGGAGAAATATATGCATCGAAAATATGAGCAACCATCTGAGTAACATACATGCTATCAGATATTACATTTAAAGATTCCTGTGGAAAAAGAGACAAGGCCAAAGAAAAAGCAGCTAACTCTGCTTGTTGTGCTGAGTTCTGTGGGGCAGTTAAGCGTTTGTTCCATTGAGCATTTTCACACCATGCACATGCTCCAATATTTTTTGAACCGTCAGTAAAGACAGTTAAGCCTTCCTTCAATGGCTGTTGGACAAAAGGTGATTGTAAAACAAAAGGAACTGTCTTCAACACCTGCAGTCGTGAATCAGATGGAAGGTGGCATGACACTTGGCCACACCAATCTTCCAATGCATCCTGCAGTGTTGTGGAAGTCTGAAAAAGAGGTTCCCATTGACTAATCTTAAAAGGAATATACAATGTAAAAATATCCATTCCCATCAGGGCTTTGGTTCTCTTGCGCCCTTTTTGTATAAGAAAAGACATTTGTGCTGCTTTAGTAAAAATAGAGGTTTTTGGAGTATGTGGTAGGTGTAACCATTCCAAGAAATGAAGATTTTTTGCATTAGATACTTGAACAATTATTGCAGTCAGTAATTGATGAGTGGAAATAATAGCAAGAGAAGGTGGTGTGTCTGCAAGTGCACGGTTTACCCATTGAGTTGCTAGGGCTGTGTTTACTTGCTTTAAAGCTTCTAGATGCTGAGCTGAAAGATAGACCTTATTTGCAGGATTTTTTAATCCTACTAGTGCTTGAAAAAGAGGTGATAGCATCTGTGTGGTTAGAGCAAGATATGGTCTAGCCCAGTTAATAACTCCCAAGTACTGCTGTAATTGAACCAATGTGGTTGGCTGTGGAAGTGTGAGTGAAGGAATATGTGGAGATGCTGAGGAAGCTAAAACCTTGTGACCTAAATATTGCATTGGGTAGTGAGATTGGATTTTTTCAGGTGCTATATGTAACCCTGCTTTTGCTAATGTGGTCAAGAGGATCGGAAAAGTTTTTTGTACCGTCCCCTTTGGCCCATCAGCTGCAATTAAGATATCATCCATGTAATGATATACAAGAAAATTAGGAAATTGAGATCTATAAGGATGCAGAGCCTCATTGACAAAATATTGACACATAGTTGGTGAATTAAGCATACCTTGTGGAAGAACTTTCCATTGATACCTAGATGTGGGTTTAGAGTTATTGAGTTGTGGCACTGTAAATGCAAAGATGATTCTATCCTTTTGTGCCAGAGGTATAGAAAAGAAACAGTCCTTTAAATCTATTATTATGAGATCAAATCCAGCTGGGATCAAATTAGGATTAGGCAGACCATACTGCAGTGGCCCCATAGGTTGAATAATCCTATTCAAGGCTCTAAGATCACTAATCAGACGGTATTTGCCAGATTTCTTTTTAATTACAAAGACTGGGGTGTTATAAGGACTGGTGGATGGCTCAATATGTCCCTCTATTAACTGTTGATGGACAAGGAGATGTAAAGCCTCCAATTTTTCTTTGGTGAGAGGCCATTGATCCACCCACACAGGAATAGATGTTTTAAGAGTAAGAGATAAAGGAGAAATAGACATTTTGATAGGAAAACTATGGTATCTGAATATAAGCTTGAAATTGAGAAAGTAAATCACGTCCCCAAAGATTGCAATGTAGAGGAAGGATATAGGGTTTAAGATAAGCAGTTAAGGTAGAATGCTCAGTAGAAGCAGAAAGCCAATGAGAGCTGACCTTAGCAGCCTGAGCACCACCTACGCCCTGCACTGAAGAAGCCTCTGTGAGAGACCAAGAAGAGGGCCATTCATTAGAATGGATAACAGAAACATCTGCTCCGGTGTCAATCAGACCTTCAAAAATTCGACCATTGAGGGTAACAGAAAGAGTTGGTTTTGAAGGTTGAACAGGTTTCTGCAATGCAAACAAAGAAAGAGATTCAAAAAGAGGCAGAATTATAAGTGTAGCAACTACTGTCCCCTTTTTTAAAGAAAAGCAACGATCTCCTATTGCAGCCAATGCAAGATTATTAAGAGCAGAAGAATCATATAAGTAAGGAGCTGCAACCACACCCTCTATAGTAAGAGAAGAATTGGGAATAAGCAAGACAGGTGTGGAAGGAGGAAGAGGTTTGAGAAGTGTTGCAGTTAAAGGAAGAGTAAAAACAGCACCAGGATCATCATACACAAGATCCTCTAACAATACCACAGGAAACGTTGTGGCAGTTAGTTCAGCCTTTGTGGCGGGGCTAGCTGAAGACCCCTCAATTAGTTTCCCGAAGGCTGTGAAGGAGAAGGATTAGAATAACAATTTGAAGCCCAATGATAGCCTTTCCTGCAGCGAGGACAGATAGTTTTTGGTTTAGTTGAAGAGGGTGGACCTCTGGTTTGGCCACGAAAAGCAGCTCCTCCCCCTGGCTTACGACATTGATTTTTAAAATGTCCTGGCTTGCCACAGTTAAAACAATTGCCATTGCGTGTTAAAGCAAAAGCATCAGGAGGAGAAGTGGTAGCAGAATTAGGATTTGGTAATGAAGCTGTGATTGCATTAGCAAGCATATCCATTTTATGAGTAGTTGTTCCTACAATTCTACAGAGTTGTAAAAACTCAGCCAAAGTCACTCCTGGCTTATTAGCAACTGGCTGTAGAATTTTTTGACAATCATGATTAGCATTTGAATAAGCCAATTTTATAAGTAATTCTTGTTTAGCAACAGGATTATCTATCTGTCTATCTAAGGCTGTCTGAAGCCAACTTATGAATGAAGCATAAGGTTCTTCAGGTTCTTGCATAATTTTTAAAAATGCTTGAATGGACTGAGAATCTGAATCATCCACTCGCTTTAAAGCATTCATAGCACACATATGAATAATGGCAAAACTACGACGAGGAGAATTCTGTTGTTGTGCTAGAGTAGAAAATTGACCTTTCCCCAGTAACTGATTTTCAGTTACTCCAGCAGGCAAACCCCTGCGGATTTCAGCCTCAATACCTTTTTCATATTCAGATTGCCACACAACATATTGTGCTAGAGTCATAAGCATAGAAAAAAGCATTTTCCAATCATACAATAACATAACTGTATTAGCTGTAACCAAAGAATCAAGTATTCCCCTAGTAAAAGGAGAATGCAATCCATAAGTTGTAACTGCATCTTTTATATTTTTCAAAACTTTAAACTCAATGTTACTATGAACATTGCCTCCCCCCCCAGGGAGGATAGTCATAGGATAAGCAGAAGGTTCTTCTGTTTCTAAAGATAGAGGTGATGACAAAAGATTAGTTATGATTCCTCCCATAGGATTCATAATAGGAGAATCAGAAAGAGCAGAAGGAGGAGGGGAAGAAATATCTGAATAAGGAGGTGGTAGGGGAGAATTTGATTCCAAATGAGCTGCAAGAGGCTTAGAAGTTTTTGAATTAGAAGAGTGGGAGTCAGAAGAAACAGGAGAAAAAGAATTTTCAGGAAGACTAGAAGGAGGATAAATAGTTGTTATAGCAGCCATTATTGCTCTCCAAGAAATAAGTATATCCATGGGAGCTCTGGGAACTTTATGTAAATATTTTCCTAATTTTTCCCAGTCAGAATGGTTAAGAGTTCCAGCAGATGGATAGGCTGGACAGTGTGCCTCAATATAAATTATAAATTTATTTAAAGATTTTTTAGAAATAGGGTACACAGTGGTACCATTGGTTTTTTGAAAGGAATTAGCTTTCTTCACTAGATTATAAATTTCGTCCCTATGCCCTGACGAAACTTAAGAAATCGAGGAGCCCATACTTACCTTTTTTTTTTGTCGACGTAGCCTATTCCAGGCGGAGAAGAATGGGGTGAAGAAGATGCACTTCTAGACAAAAGTCACACCTTGGAACCTGAAAGGCGAAGGGATCCCAGACGATTAG
>NW_020769840.1:34420-46413 GCF_900518735.1 Pseudonaja textilis
AGATTATGTGAAAGACAGTGTTGAACCAGCTTTGATGGAGGTCAACAATAGGAAGCTGCTCAAAGTGCAGCAAACCAAGAATCAATATAGGAAAACAGCAATGCAAACTTGGGCTGACAGCTGGTGTAACAAAGCATGGGCAGCTCCTTGAAAAGTTCCAAGGAAAAGTAGATAAGGAAAAGACCTGGTTATGGCTGACAATGGAACACTGAAGAGACAGAAGGCCTGATTCTTGCAGCCCAAGAACAAGCCATCAGAATGAATGCAATTAAAGCCAGAACATAAAAATCTGCTGATGACCCCAAATGCAGACTCTGCAAAGAAGCGGACGAAACCATCGATCACATACTGAGCTGTTGCAAGACAATAGCTCAGACTGACTACAAACAACATCACAACACAGTCACTCAGATGATCCACTGGAACTTGTGTCACAACTACCATCTGCCTGTAGCAAAGAACTGGTGGGATCATAAGCCTGAAAAGTGGTTGAAAATGAGCATGCAAAACTACTGTGGGACATTTGAACACAGACTGACAAAGTTTTGGAACACAATACCTTGGATATCATGATTGTGGAGAAGAAAAAAGTGTGGATCATGGACATTGCCATACCTCGTGACAGCAGAATTGATGAGAAACAACTTGAAAAAATCACAAGATATCAGGACTTGAAAATCGAACTGCAGAGACTTTGGCATAGATCAGTGCAGGTGGTTCCAGTGGTACTTGGCACACTGAGTGCTGTGGCTAAAGACCTGGGCAAGCACTTAAAAACAATTGGTGCTTGCACCATTAGTCAGCTGCAAAAGGCCACCTTACTGGGATCTGCTTGCATAATCCACAAATACATCACACAGTCCTAAACACTTGGGAAGTGTTCAACTAGTGATTTGTGCTACAAAACCCAGCATAGTTATCTCATTTGCTGTATACACTGTAATTTCTTGTGAATAATAATAATAATAATAATAATAATAATAATAATAATAATAATAATATAAAAATAAATAACAACACTCTCCTAATTGGTTAAACTAGCACAATTTGAACTTTACGTGCTGGTCTTCTAACATATTTTTCCATATTCAATGAGCTACTTCCTCTGTCATAGGAAAAATGATTGATATACTCAGAGAGATAAAGGAATGATCAATTATATCTTTTATATTCTAGATATTATCAATAATTTTGGAATTGGCACTAAAGTTTAGACTGATTCAAAATGGCTCCAGCATGGATGGTATTCAGAAGCTATTAAAGAAGTTATTTTCTCTGAGTCTAATCTGAGCCTCCGGTGTAGGTTACTTCTTGTTGTTTTGGAGAGTTTTCTTGGATTCTTTTCCTGTTTCTATTTCTTCTTTTAGTTCTGGTCACTCAGAAACAGACACTGTAAATTCTATAAACAAATAAAGAACTAAAGCAATCTGCCAACCAATAGATTATTTTTTCATTTAAAAAAAACCCTTTTTTTCATTTCTGGCATGAACTTGTGAATTAAAATGAGATATATTTTCCCTGTCTATCAGTTCCTGTTATGTCCCCTCTTGGAAATTCAAACGAACAAACGGAAAGCAGCCATTTCACAATCAAATCAAACTATAACTGCTGACAGGAACTGTTAGGACTCCTCTTCGAAAGTCAAACAGACAGAGCTCTTTTTTAAACTCAAACAAACCGAAGGCTCTCAAACTGAAATGTCTTCATCCCAAGTAATCATTAATCATTTTGTTCCTGGCGAGAGGCGCAAGCTCAGCTGTGTCCTTTTATACTCATCAAGGCAACGTGCTAATTAGCTGGCTTGCCTATCAGATTACGTTTCCTGGTTCTGACGTCAATCCACGCTCTAACAGTCATTAGATTCAAAGTTCCGAGCCAGGCCGATCCTGCAAATCAAATGTGTCCTCCCTTGTAACATTAGTCTCCTCCTCTTCATTGAAATCACTAAAACTTGCTGATTCATACAAATCCTCCTCGCTGGAGCTTTCATTCAAAACTGCAGGCAAAACTGTTAGGACTCCACTTTGAAATTCAAACAGTCATTAGATTCAAAGTTCCTAACAGGATTGGCCCTTCCAGTCACAACAAGTTCCTATGTTAGCATCACAAGACCAATCACAATACTCATTGACAACACACATCTCACCCATCAAAAGACCTCCACTTGACACACCCACACCTGAAGCTCCAGGTGTCCCATGGATAGGAGCCCAGCTCTGGAGTGGGGTGGAAGAGAGATTTCACTCCTTCTTCTGAGTCTGCACTCTAGCAAATAATGGATTGTGGATTTGGGGGGTGGGATAGAGTAGAGTAGAATAGAATAGAATAGAATAGAATAGAATAGAATAGAATAGAATAGAATTCTTTATTGGCCAAGTGTGATTGGACACACAAGGAATTTGTTTTGGTGCATATGCACTCTGTGTTCATAAAAGGAAAAGACACATATGTCAAGAATCATAAGTATAAAACTTAGCAGTAGTCATAGGGTACAATAAGCAATCAAATCATACTAGGAAACAGTCAATAAAAATTGTTAGAATACAAACATCAAGGTTATAGTCATACAGTCACAAGTGGGAGGGGATGGATGAAAGGAAGGATGGGAGGATTAATAGTAATAATAATGCAGACTTAGTACATAGTTTGATAATGTTGAGAGAATTATTTGTTTAGCAGAGTGATGGCATTTGGGGAAGAAATTGTTCTTGTATCTAACAGTTCTGGTGTGCAGTGCTCTATAGCATTGTTTTGAAGGTAGGAGTTGAAACAATTTATGTGTGGTATATGAGGGGTCTGAAGATATTTTCACACCCCTCTTTTTGACTCATGCAGTATACAGGTCCTCAATTGAAGGCAGGTGGGTAGTAATTGTTTTTTCTGCAGTCCTAATTATCCTCTGAAGTCTGTGTCTGTCTTGTTAGGTTGCAGAAGCAAACCAGACAGTTTAGAGGTGCAGATGACAGACTCAGTAATTCCTCCATAGAGCTGTATCAGGAACTATATCATGATTTGGTTGTTATACTTTAAAGCTTGAAATTAGTTTCCTGATCTACGGTGTACAACAGGAGCTGAAGATGAGATCAGAATTATGCTAGCAAAGACAAGAGATCAGGAGAGATCACTTTGCAATTTTAAAGGGCGGGACCTGTAGACATTGATTGAAGTGGCTGTAATGCAGTGCAGGAAAATTCACTTACTTGTAGAATTTTGTTGAAGGACTTCTATTAAAGCTTAATAATGGAAACCTAGCCTTCATTGAAGAGACTATGGCACTGATCAGATAATCTCCTGGCTTGTAATGATGTTCTGGGTCCACTTCACTCTGCTGCAGAGTGAGGAGGCATTTGGCTTTGAACATCAAACCAGATCCCATTGTCCACAGAAGCAGCAGAAAGATAGGCAG
Organism: Pseudonaja textilis; assembly: GCF_900518735.1. The sequence goes on from NW_020769840.1 coordinate 37,827, forward strand.
CAAAAACATGACTGTCTTCTTGTCTTAAACTTCCCTTTGTCACTTGCTCTTTAAGAGAAAAAAAGAGGTGGAAGAAAGCAAAATCTCTTTCCTGACAGAAGCTTCAGATTTAATCAGAATCCGCCAAGGACCATCAACACAGATTCTGCTTTATCTAAAACTACCTCCTGATTCTCTTTCTGTGTGTACCCAGCATTTCCTGACACAGACTCCACCTAACATTTCTTGTAGGACTGATATTGATATCAAAAATATTTACCGACATCTTTCTATTAAACTTTTGAGGAAGTTTGCAGAAAAGTCTCCAGGGTCTTAACATAAAGACAACAAATAAATCTCCATGATTTGGATAATCGAATGGAATAGAACTTTCAGCCACGGATTAATAGATTTGAACAGATACTCTGTGTTTATCTCAAGATTATATCTTATCTCAGACTTTGAAGAGGCCAATTTCTCCATGATTGACAGCCCCAGCTCTTTTTGATAAAGTCCTGTAAATAATCAATAAATCAATAAAGCAGGGTTCTGTTCAGAAGTAACCCATCCTAACAGGATAATCTCCACACACACCCAGTAAGATTTTGTAGTTGAGCTAGCTTCAACCCAAACCAATCAGCCTAACATCAATACCTGGGAAGATACTGGAAAAGATAATAAAAAAACAGATCTGCCAACATCTAGAAGCAAGTAAAGTAATAAATAGCAATCAGCATGGATTTGTTAAGAACAGATTATGCCAAACCAATCTTATTTCATTCTTCAGCACAGTGACTAAATTGGTAGACCAGCAAAATACCGTGGACTTAATATATTTAGATTTCAGCAAGGCATTCAACAAAGTAGACCACAACTTACTTCTTAGTAAGCTAGAAAAAAGTGGACTAGATAGCACCACCACTAGATGGACTTGCAACTGGCTGGCAAATTGTACTCAACGAGTAGTCCTTAATGGGTCTAAGTCTACATGGAGGGAAGTAAGCAGTGGGGTGCCACAAGGTTCTGTCTTAGGCCCAGTACTCTTCAATATCTTCATTAACAACTTAGATGAGGGAATAGAAGGTGAACTTAGCAAATTTGCAGATGATACTAAGCTGGCAGGAATAGCTAACACCCAGGAAGATATGCTCAAGATCCAGATGGATCTTGACAGGCTAGAACACTGGGCCATTTCTAACAACATGAAATTCAATGTAGAGAAAAGTAAAGTCCTACACTTAGGCAAGAAAAACCAAAAGGACACATATAGACTGAGGGAAACCAGGCTCAATAGCAGTAACTGTAAGAGGGATCTTGGAGTCTTAGTGGACAACCAGCTAAATATGAGCCAGCACTGTGCAGCAGTGGCCAAAAAAGCTAATGCAATCCTAAGTTGTATTAACAGAGGGATACAATCAAGATCAAGGGAAGTACTAATACTACTCTATAAAGCCTTAGTAAGACCACACCTACTCTCTAGAAAAAGTACAGAGAAGAGCAACCAGGATGATTAGGGGACTGGAGGCTAAAACATACAACAAATGGTTGCAGGAACTGGGCTTGGCTAGTCTAGTAAAGAGAAGGACCAGGGGAGACATGATAGCAGTCTTCCAATATTTGAGGGGCTGCCGCAGGAAGGAAGGGGTCAAGCTATTTTCTAAGGCACCTGTAGGCCAGACAAGGAATAATGGATGGAAACTGAACAAGGAGAGATTTAACCTGGAAATAAGGAAAAACTTTCTGACAGTGAGAACAATCAACCAATGGAACAGCTTGCCCTCGGAAGTTGTGGGAGCGCCATCACTTGAGACTTTCAAGAAGAGATTGGACTGCCATTTGTCAGAAATGGTGTAGGGTCTCCCGCTTGGATGGGAGGTTGGACTAGATGACCGACAAGGTCCCTTCCAACTCTGATTATCTGTTTAAAATCTGTTCTTATTCGCAAACTCTCTTGGTCTTTCTCTAACTTTGGGAAATACTATCTGCAAATCATCACATTTCTAAAGGACCATGCTACATGGAAAGTGGGTATTAGACTTTTTTTTGGGTTGGAATAGTCTGTCAATTCAACCATTCTTGCATTTAATTTTTTTTATAAAGAATTTTTATTTTTAAAAACAAACATAACATAAAAACAAAACACATACAAAACATAAAAACATCTTCCATTTTATATACATACAGTGTGTTAGTTGGTTGCAAATCTTTTGTGCTATCCTTTTGTAGTCATTTACTCACAATTTATATCAGTTTTCACATTGTCGAACTAACATATGCTTATATATTTATCAGTTATTAATCATTCATGACTAAACTTTTTATTCCATCATTTTATATGAGATGTTCCAAGTTTTATCTTAAAATTTATGTTATAATTTCAACCAGTATGTCTATATTATGTTTTATAACAATCTATTAAATTTCTATCACAAAATTATCTAGTCTATTACATTACCATGCCTTTTTATCCAACCATTGATAAAACAAATCTCATATCATATAAAATTGTTTATCTTCTTGTTCCCTAATTTCAAATGTCAATTTACTCATTTCAGCACAGTCCATAATTTTCTTAATAACTTCCTCTTGCATAGGTATTTTATCATTTTTCCAATTCTTAGCAACTACAATCCTAGCTGCTGTTAATACATTCACAATCAAATATTTCAACTCTTTGTTGTATATTTCCAGTATTATCCCCAATAAAAAGACCTCTGGTTTAAAGTCTATATGTTGTTTTATCATTTTTTCCAACCATGTATGAATTTTATTCCAATATTTGTTTGTGTCTGAGCATGTCCACCACATATGGTAATATGAACCAGTTATCTGATGACATTTCCAACATTTATCCGATTTGTTCTTAAACATTCTCGCAATTCTTTCAGGGGTAGATGCCACCTGTAAAACATCTTATACAGATTTTCTTTATATGCAGTTGACATTGTCATTTTATAATTTTGAGACCACAATTTTTGCCATTTTTCTAAATTAATCCCATATCCAAAATTTTCCCCCCAAGCAATCATCGTTTCTTTAACTAGTTCCTCCTCCAATTTAAATTCCAATAAGTGTCCATAAAGTTTTTTAATTACCTTTTCATCAGTACTCATCAAAATTTTATCCAAGTCAGCCAACTTATCATAAATACCTTCTGTTTTAACATCTTTATCAAATCTGGATTGTATTTGCAAATATGAAAACCAGTTCATTTTTAAACCTTGTTCTTCCAATGCTTGCATCGATTTAAGTTCACCTTTTTCATTCAATATCTCACCATATCTAACTGTTTGTTCCGTTTTATATATTATTAGATAAGAAAAAGCTTAAATGGTAGATATCCATAATGGAATTTTTAAATAATATTGTCTTTTTAATCTTCTCCCAGTTCAAAAACAATGCCTCTCAAATATAATGTCTTCTAAAGTACCCCTGTGTTTTAGTTCCCTTATACCAAAGGAAGGCATGCCATCCCAACAGCAAGTCATGCCCTTCTAAGGTCAATGGTCTATTGTTTCTTAATGTTATCCATTCCTTTACCCACATCAAATTTGTTGCTTGGTAATACAACTCCCAGTTTGGCAAGGCAAACCCTCCTCTTATTCTTGCATCTTGTAACAATTTGAGTTTTATTCTTGCTTTTTTGCCCTGCCAAATATATTTCAACACAATTCTATTTAAATCTTCAAAAAACTCTTTCCCTAATCAGATTGGAATTGTCTGAAATAAATATAAAATTCTAGGCAATACATTCATCTTAATTGTAGATATTCTCCAAATCAATGATAATTGTAAGTTTCCCCATTTGTCAAATCTGTTGCAATCTGCTGTTTGAGTTTAAGATAATTATCCTCCTTCAGTGTGCTACATCTTGATGTAATGTATATCCCTAAATACTTAACCTAGTTTGTGACCTGCATTTCTAAGACTTCTTCCAACTCTTTCTTTCATCTTACTAGCATATTCTTTGTTAGTATCTTTGTTTTATCTTTGTTTGTTTTCAAATCTACTACTTTTCCATATTCTTCTATTTTTTTTCTATTAGTTTAGCTGTTGTTTCCAATGGGTCTTCTAATATAAATACCAGGTCATCTGCAAAGGCTTGCAATTTATACTCTTCCTTTTGGATTTTTATTCCTTTTATTTCTTTATCTTTTCTAATATTCCTATTCAACGCTTCCAATGTTAACACAAACAGCAGGGGTCACAGTGGACAATCTTGTCTTGTCCCTTTTCTTATATCTATAGATTCTGTTAGTTCTCCATTTACCATAACTTTTGCAGTGTGTTCATGGTATATCGTTTCAATGGCTTGAATGAATTTTTTAACAAAGCCCATTTGTTCCAGTTGCAATAACATAAATTTTTGCACTTAATTTTTATTTTTCCCAATTTATATTGCCACTCATTTCACTTTTGTAACTCTTGGTGGCTTACAGTTAAAATATAACACCCCCCCCCCCCAAAAAAAAAGAAATAACCATACAAACACTGGAACTTCTGAACGGCTGGAACAATCTGTTTTCAGATGAATAGGACTGTTTTACAGATGATTGAGACATAAGGCATGTGACCTTGCAACTCATAGTCGGTTTCATCATTGTTCCCATAACAACCATTGAATCTCAAGATACAAATGTTTCTTCTAAAGCCATTTGTCAACTCGTAAAGCATTCCTGGCTTGCTCTCAAGTTGCCATAAGAAGGACGGGGGGGGGGGGGGGAATTTGATGGAGCAGCTCATTGTTCTGACATTCCATGAATACCTTTTCCAGATTGTGTCTCAGGTTACTAAGCCCATCTGGAAGGGGCATGTTTTCCACAGCCCATGAAAGTGCTTCATTGGAGAATGTGATTTATGACATACCTTGGGAGGAGGGGGGAAACATGGTTGTGGGAGGCCCGTAAATTATGTAGGGCAGAGCCACTGCACTTGGGAAAAGAATCACCCCTCAATATTCTCTGATAACAGCAACAGCCTGCAAACAGTTTTAGAAGTTGAATGTCATGCCCCTGGTGGAGACTGACTTTGAGGGAGAGGAGGAACAGCCAACAGGGAGTGGAAGTGTGGTTCCGGATGTTGTGGAGGAGGCTGGGGAAGGGCAGAGGCAGGCTGAGCAGTCAGAGGAGGACTGAGGCCAATCCTCTATCCATCCTAGGACACACAGGGAGGAGAGAATAAGAAGAGACGTGGTCTACTCAGGAGGAGAGGACCTTGATCCTCTTCATGGGCTGCAGCTGTGACAACTGAATAAGAGTATGGACCTGCATACGGGTGAACACTGGAAATAAAGGGTGGAAATATCTCTAGTTTATAGTTCCTCTCTGAGTTTGGCATCCTTCCCAGTGTGGACATCCTCCAGTCCTTATCTTGCCTAGTTTGTGTTGCTTTTTTCTTTCTTCGTGTAACTGTTTCTGTGGGAGTTTTCTGTCTTCCATCAAAGATATTCAGAGCTTGGAAGCAAAGTGAAGGAATAAAAAGGGCTTCACCTGTTTTCTGTGACTGTGTTTGTTTTGTATCCCACCCTGGGTCATCACACTGAATTTCAAAGATAACTGGTGAGCTTTGTACAGTGGTGGGATTAAAAAATAATTACTACCAGTTCTGTGGGTGTAGTTTGGTGGGAGTGCCTTGGAAGGATACTGTAATCCTCCATTCCCATCCAACTCTAGGAGAAGGATACTGTAAATCCCCATTCCCTCCCACTCCTGGGGGAAGATTACTGAAAAATCCCATTCCCTCCCCACCCCACTAACCTGCTGCCCTTTCTCTTCTCCTGTGCTGGACAACAAAAGAAGACCCAGCTGATCAGCAGGAACTCGGGAGGCAGAGAAGAGATCGGGTAGGGCCAGTCAGAGATGGTATTTGCCGGTTCTCCAAACTACTCAAAACTTCCACTACCAGTTCTTCAGAACTGGTCAGAATCTTCTGAATATCACCTCTGGCTTTGGCATAGAATCATGTCCTGGTCTCTGATTAAAATGTATTTTGGGGGAATTCTCCTACATTCAACAACAAAGAGAAAAAGCAGAATCACTGTAATATAATTACTGTGTACAGCAGGGGTGTTAAACTGATGGCCTGTGGGCTGGATGCATCATGATCAGGCCACACCCACCCCAGTTCCACAAAGGCAAAAAAAATGTCATGGTAGTAAGGATACATCATGTGACACTATTGAGTTTGACAAGTGTGTTGTACAGTGTAAAGCATTGTAGTACATTTCTATCACTTGAAGAAATGATGGAGTTGAAATGATTGAGACCCCATACTTAGTGGGGGTAATTTTTTTAAAGAACAATAAAATAAAAGTACTGTTTGTTACAATTATTAACTAACATTTCTGAGATCCACATAAACATGCTACTTTATTTTGACATCAAATATTCTTTTGTATTCAACTTTGGTCTTAAAATAATGATGTAACATTTGGGTAGGAAAATTAAGATCAACAGGCTAGCACTAGAAGCCAATATGGAGAAGACCTGTACAGCCACCATGTACTTCCCCTTGGTGCTCAGGTAGGTGGGAACGAAGGATATCCATACGCTGCAGAAGACCAGCATGCCGAAGGTGATGAGCTTGGCTTCGTTGAAGGCCCCAGGGAGATTCCTGGCCAGGAAAGCCACCATGAAGCAGATTACAGCCAGGAAACCCATGTAGCCAAGGGCAAGGTAGAACATGGCAATGGAGCCTTGATTACATTGCAGAATGATCTCTGCAGATTGTGAGTGTGTGTCTGGCTCAGGGAATGGGGGAGAAGTGCCCAACCAGATGCTGCAGAGGACAACTTGGACACCAGAACATGAAAAGATGATAGAATTGGCCAAGGTCTTCCCTAACCATCTTTGCACTTTATTCCCTGGTTTTGTAGCCAAGAATGCTAACACCACCATGACAGTTTTGGCCAAGACTGTAGAAATGGCAACTGAGAAGATGTTGCTGAATGTCACTTGTTGGAGCAGGCAAGTGGAAATCCTTGGGTGGCCAATGAATAGGAATGAAGTCAAGAAAGAAAGCAGGAGGGTGATGAGGAGGATGTAGGAGAGATCCCGATTGTTGGCTTTGACTATGGGAGTTTCTTGAAATTTAATGAAGATTCCCAAGACTAAGCCTGTTATCAAAGATAAGAACAAGGCGAGGGAAGCTAGGATGATCCCCAAATGTTCTTGATAGGATAGGAACGTTTCAATCTTAGGTACACAGCCATCTTGGTTGATATTTGGATACTGATCTGCTGGACATTTGGTGCATTTCTCAGCATCTGAAAAGAGAAAGTTTAATATCTACATAAAGGTGTTTCCCTCCCATGCATCGTTGGAGTGAAACTGCTGATGTGTGGATGAATGTGTTTGGAGAAAGGTAGTAGGCAAACAACGTTTTGGAAATTGGAATTCTAGATTCCATGAATTGCATTTTAGAAATGAAATACAAAGTACTTCACAGCCCCCCCACCCCCAATGAGTAATGAAGGGATGGTCAATGACTACAGTAGTTCAAGCAGAAGAAGGAATAAAGGATTGGACTCAAGGTTGGATCAAGACTCAAATGGGGATCCCATTTCAGCTCTGATTCTTTTAAGATGGAAGATATTTCTCCACTGAACTCAACTGCTGCTGCTCATGCTGTAAACCAGCTGGTAAGGAAGCTGTTTTATTAAATGGTCCTTTGCAAATTCAAGGCCACCATCCACTTTAATCAAAGAAATGGCCAGATCTCCTGTTTGTATACTAACTCCCCTGGCTCTTGGATCCCCTTGTTTCTTTATCCTCACAACCATCCCAGGAAAGCAAGCACCAATGGTTTCCATCTCCTTGGGCATGTCCCTTGAGGATGGATAAAAAAAACAACCACAGTTTTACAGTCCTTTCTGGGACTCCAAAAAGAAAATGTTCCTCATTTTTGATATGGAAGCTTTTTAAAGGAAGAATAAAAAGGGAAGGAGTGGGGGAAAGAGGGTACTTGGCATGTTATACATGTTAAATTCATGCATAGGCAAGGCAAAGCAAGGCAAGGATATGAATTTCACCATTTCTCCATGGATGCCCAGAAAAAAATGAAGAGCAAGAAATGCCATAATATCATTTTATTTATTTATATTCCTACTTAACTACTTAACAAGCCAAGACAGCAAGGGGGTTGGACTAGAAGTTCTTCAAGGTCCCTTCCTTTTTTTATATTCAACACACTTTCCTTCTCTTATTTTCCCACAACAAGAACCTGGTGAGGTGAATCAGGCTGAGTCACCCAATTGGCTTTCTAAGGAGGGACTAAAATGCATTATCTCCTGCTTTCTAGCCTGATGCTTTAACCATTAGACCAAACTGGCTCTTCCTTCTAATGTCAAGCCCTCATTGATATCCTTTCTTTTAATACCCTGTCTCTGGTTTCAGTTACATTACTTTTATCACTATCTATGTAGTAAATTATCTGTATTACAAGATATATATACTTAAAGCTAGGCTTAAAAATGCCTATCAAACTAGCTTTTCATGAAATGTGCCTGCCCCTTTTCTGTTATCACCCACCTTCCTTGGTAGAGATGGTTCCTTCTGCACACAGAAGACAGTTGTAGCAGCAGATGGGCTTCCCTTCCTGAGCCACCTTC
>NW_020769841.1:0-11992 GCF_900518735.1 Pseudonaja textilis
GAAGGTGGCTCAGGAAGGGAAGCCCATCTGCTGCTACAACTGTCTTCTGTGTGCAGAAGGAACCATCTCTACCAAGGAAGGTGGGTGATAACAGAAAAGGGGCAGGCACATTTCATGAAAAGCTAGTTTGATAGGCATTTTTAAGCCTAGCTTTAAGTATATATATCTTGTAATACAGATAATTTACTACATAGATAGTGATAAAAGTAATGTAACTGAAACCAGAGACAGGGTATTAAAAGAAAGGATATCAATGAGGGCTTGACATTAGAAGGAAGAGCCAGTTTGGTCTAATGGTTAAAGCATCAGGCTAGAAAGCAGGAGATAATGCATTTTAGTCCCTCCTTAGAAAGCCAATTGGGTGACTCAGCCTGATTCACCTCACCAGGTTCTTGTTGTGGGAAAATAAGAGAAGGAAAGTGTGTTGAATATAAAAAAAGGAAGGGACCTTGAAGAACTTCTAGTCCAACCCCCTTGCTGTCTTGGCTTGTTAAGTAGTTAAGTAGGAATATAAATAAATAAAATGATATTATGGCATTTCTTGCTCTTCATTTTTTTCTGGGCATCCATGGAGAAATGGTGAAATTCATATCCTTGCCTTGCTTTGCCTTGCCTATGCATGAATTTAACATGTATAACATGCCAAGTACCCTCTTTCCCCCACTCCTTCCCTTTTTATTCTTCCTTTAAAAAGCTTCCATATCAAAAATGAGGAACATTTTCTTTTTGGAGTCCCAGAAAGGACTGTAAAACTGTGGTTGTTTTTTTTATCCATCCTCAAGGGACATGCCCAAGGAGATGGAAACCATTGGTGCTTGCTTTCCTGGGATGGTTGTGAGGATAAAGAAACAAGGGGATCCAAGAGCCAGGGGAGTTAGTATACAAACAGGAGATCTGGCCATTTCTTTGATTAAAGTGGATGGTGGCCTTGAATTTGCAAAGGACCATTTAATAAAACAGCTTCCTTACCAGCTGGTTTACAGCATGAGCAGCAGCAGTTGAGTTCAGTGGAGAAATATCTTCCATCTTAAAAGAATCAGAGCTGAAATGGGATCCCCATTTGAGTCTTGATCCAACCTTGAGTCCAATCCTTTATTCCTTCTTCTGCTTGAACTACTGTAGTCATTGACCATCCCTTCATTACTCATTGGGGGTGGGGGGGCTGTGAAGTACTTTGTATTTCATTTCTAAAATGCAATTCATGGAATCTAGAATTCCAATTTCCAAAACGTTGTTTGCCTACTACCTTTCTCCAAACACATTCATCCACACATCAGCAGTTTCACTCCAACGATGCATGGGAGGGAAACACCTTTATGTAGATATTAAACTTTCTCTTTTCAGATGCTGAGAAATGCACCAAATGTCCAGCAGATCAGTATCCAAATATCAACCAAGATGGCTGTGTACCTAAGATTGAAACGTTCCTATCCTATCAAGAACATTTGGGGATCATCCTAGCTTCCCTCGCCTTGTTCTTATCTTTGATAACAGGCTTAGTCTTGGGAATCTTCATTAAATTTCAAGAAACTCCCATAGTCAAAGCCAACAATCGGGATCTCTCCTACATCCTCCTCATCACCCTCCTGCTTTCTTTCTTGACTTCATTCCTATTCATTGGCCACCCAAGGATTTCCACTTGCCTGCTCCAACAAGTGACATTCAGCAACATCTTCTCAGTTGCCATTTCTACAGTCTTGGCCAAAACTGTCATGGTGGTGTTAGCATTCTTGGCTACAAAACCAGGGAATAAAGTGCAAAGATGGTTAGGGAAGACCTTGGCCAATTCTATCATCTTTTCATGTTCTGGTGTCCAAGTTGTCCTCTGCAGCATCTGGTTGGGCACTTCTCCCCCATTCCCTGAGCCAGACACACACTCACAATCTGCAGAGATCATTCTGCAATGTAATCAAGGCTCCATTGCCATGTTCTACCTTGCCCTTGGCTACATGGGTTTCCTGGCTGTAATCTGCTTCATGGTGGCTTTCCTGGCCAGGAATCTCCCTGGGGCCTTCAACGAAGCCAAGCTCATCACCTTCGGCATGCTGGTCTTCTGCAGCGTATGGATATCCTTCGTTCCCACCTACCTGAGCACCAAGGGGAAGTACATGGTGGCTGTACAGGTCTTCTCCATATTGGCTTCTAGTGCTAGCCTGTTGATCTTAATTTTCCTACCCAAATGTTACATCATTATTTTAAGACCAAAGTTGAATACAAAAGAATATTTGATGTCAAAATAAAGTAGCATGTTTATGTGGATCTCAGAAATGTTAGTTAATAATTGTAACAAACAGTACTTTTATTTTATTGTTCTTTAAAAAAATTACCCCCACTAAGTATGGGGTCTCAATCATTTCAACTCCATCATTTCTTCAAGTGATAGAAATGTACTACAATGCTTTACACTGTACAACACACTTGTCAAACTCAATAGTGTCACATGATGTATCCTTACTACCATGACATTTTTTTTGCCTTTGTGGAACTGGGGTGGGTGTGGCCTGATCATGATGCATCCAGCCCACAGGCCATCAGTTTAACACCCCTGCTGTACACAGTAATTATATTACAGTGATTCTGCTTTTTCTCTTTGTTGTTGAATGTAGGAGAATTCCCCCAAAATACATTTTAATCAGAGACCAGGACATGATTCTATGCCAAAGCCAGAGGTGATATTCAGAAGATTCTGACCAGTTCTGAAGAACTGGTAGTGGAAGTTTTGAGTAGTTTGGAGAACCGGCAAATACCATCTCTGACTGGCCCTACCCGATCTCTTCTCTGCCTCCCGAGTTCCTGCTGATCAGCTGGGTCTTCTTTTGTTGTCCAGCACAGGAGAAGAGAAAGGGCAGCAGGTTAGTGGGGTGGGGAGGGAATGGGATTTTTCAGTAATCTTCCCCCAGGAGTGGGAGGGAATGGGGATTTACAGTATCCTTCTCCTAGAGTTGGATGGGAATGGAGGATTACAGTATCCTTCCAAGGCACTCCCACCAAACTACACCCACAGAACTGGTAGTAATTATTTTTTAATCCCACCACTGTACAAAGCTCACCAGTTATCTTTGAAATTCAGTGTGATGACCCAGGGTGGGATACAAAACAAACACAGTCACAGAAAACAGGTGAAGCCCTTTTTATTCCTTCACTTTGCTTCCAAGCTCTGAATATCTTTGATGGAAGACAGAAAACTCCCACAGAAACAGTTACACGAAGAAAGAAAAAAGCAACACAAACTAGGCAAGATAAGGACTGGAGGATGTCCACACTGGGAAGGATGCCAAACTCAGAGAGGAACTATAAACTAGAGATATTTCCACCCTTTATTTCCAGTGTTCACTCGTATGCAGGTCCATACTCTTATTCAGTTGTCACAGCTGCAGCCCATGAAGAGGATCAAGGTCCTCTCCTCCTGAGTAGACCACGTCTCTTCCCTTATTCTCTCCTCCCTGTGTGTCCTAGGATGGATAGAGGATTGGCCTCAGTCCTCCTCTGACTGCTCAGCCTGCCTCTGCCCTTCCCCAGCCTCCTCCACAACATCCGGAACCACACTTCCACTCCCTGTTGGCTGTTCCTCCTCTCCCTCAAAGTCAGTCTCCACCAGGGGCATGACATTCAACTTCTAAAACTGTTTGCAGGCTGTTTCTGTTATCAGAGAATATTGAGGGGTGATTCTTTTCCCAAGTGCAGTGGCTCTGCCCTACATAATTTACGGGCCTCCCACAACCATGTTTCCCCCCTCCTCCCAAGGTATGTCAAAAATCACATTCTCCAATGAAGCACTTTCATGGGCTGCAGAAAACATGCCCCTTCCAGATGAGCTTAGTAACCTGAGACACAATCTGGAAAAGGTATTCATGGAATTTCAGAACAATGAGCTGCTCCATCAAATCCCCCCCCCCCCCGTCCTTCTTATGGCAACTCGAGAGCAAGCCAGGAATGCTTTACGAGTTGACAAATGGCTTTAGAAGAAACATTTGTATCTTGAGATTCAATGGTTGTTATGGGAACAATGATGAAACCGACTATGAGTTGCAAGGTCACATGCCTTATGTCTCAATCATCTGTAAAACAGTCCTATTCATCTGAAAACAGATTGTTCCAGCCGTTCAGAAGTTCCAGTGTTTGTATGGTTATTTCTTTTTTTTTGGGGGGGGGGGGTGTTATATTTTAACTGTAAGCCACCAAGAGTTACAAAAGTGAAATGAGTGGCAATATAAATTGGGAAAAATAAAAATTAAGTGCAAAAATTTATGTTATTGCAACTGGAACAAATGGGCTTTGTTAAAAAATTCATTCAAGCCATTGAAACGATATACCATGAACACACTGCAAAAGTTATGGTAAATGGAGAACTAACAGAATCTATAGATATAAGAAAAGGGACAAGACAAGATTGTCCACTGTGACCCCTGCTGTTTGTGTTAACATTGGAAGCGTTGAATAGGAATATTAGAAAAGATAAAGAAATAAAAGGAATAAAAATCCAAAAGGAAGAGTATAAATTGCAAGCCTTTGCAGATGACCTGGTATTTATATTAGAAGACCCATTGGAAACAACAGCTAAACTAATAGAAAAAAAATAGAAGAATATGGAAAAGTAGTAGATTTGAAAACAAACAAAGATAAAACAAAGATACTAACAAAGAATATGCTAGTAAGATGAAAGAAAGAGTTGGAAGAAGTCTTAGAAATGCAGGTCACAAACTAGGTTAAGTATTTAGGGATATACATTACATCAAGATGTAGCACACTGAAGGAGGATAATTATCTTAAACTCAAACAGCAGATTGCAACAGATTTGACAAATGGGGAAACTTACAATTATCATTGATTTGGAGAATATCTACAATTAAGATGAATGTATTGCCTAGAATTTTATATTTATTTCAGACAATTCCAATCTGATTAGGGAAAGAGTTTTTTGAAGATTTAAATAGAATTGTGTTGAAATATATTTGGCAGGGCAAAAAAGCAAGAATAAAACTCAAATTGTTACAAGATGCAAGAATAAGAGGAGGGTTTGCCTTGCCAAACTGGGAGTTGTATTACCAAGCAACAAATTTGATGTGGGTAAAGGAATGGATAACATTAAGAAACAATAGACCATTGACCTTAGAAGGGCATGACTTGCTGTTGGGATGGCATGCCTTCCTTTGGTATAAGGGAACTAAAACACAGGGGTACTTTAGAAGACATTATATTTGAGAGGCATTGTTTTTGAACTGGGAGAAGATTAAAAAGACAATATTATTTAAAAATTCCATTATGGATATCTACCATTTAAGCTTTTTCTTATCTAATAATATATAAAACGGAACAAACAGTTAGATATGGTGAGATATTGAATGAAAAAGGTGAACTTAAATCGATGCAAGCATTGGAAGAACAAGGTTTAAAAATGAACTGGTTTTCATATTTGCAAATACAATCCAGATTTGATAAAGATGTTAAAACAGAAGGTATTTATGATAAGTTGGCTGACTTGGATAAAATTTTGATGAGTACTGATGAAAAGGTAATTAAAAAACTTTATGGACACTTATTGGAATTTAAATTGGAGGAGGAACTAGTTAAAGAAACGATGATTGCTTGGGGGGAAAATTTTGGATATGGGATTAATTTAGAAAAATGGCAAAAATTGTGGTCTCAAAATTATAAAATGACAATGTCAACTGCATATAAAGAAAATCTGTATAAGATGTTTTACAGGTGGCATCTACCCCTGAAAGAATTGCGAGAATGTTTAAGAACAAATCGGATAAATGTTGGAAATGTCATCAGATAACTGGTTCATATTACCATATGTGGTGGACATGCTCAGACACAAACAAATATTGGAATAAAATTCATACATGGTTGGAAAAAATGATAAAACAACATATAGACTTTAAACCAGAGGTCTTTTTATTGGGGATAATACTGGAAATATACAACAAAGAGTTGAAATATTTGATTGTGAATGTATTAACAGCAGCTAGGATTGTAGTTGCTAAGAATTGGAAAAATGATAAAATACCTATGCAAGAGGAAGTTATTAAGAAAATTATGGACTGTGCTGAAATGAGTAAATTGACATTTGAAATTAGGGAACAAGAAGATAAACAATTTTATATGATATGAGATTTGTTTTATCAATGGTTGGATAAAAAGGCATGGTAATGTAATAGACTAGATAATTTTGTGATAGAAATTTAATAGATTGTTATAAAACATAATATAGACATACTGGTTGAAATTATAACATAAATTTTAAGATAAAACTTGGAACATCTCATATAAAATGATGGAATAAAAAGTTTAGTCATGAATGATTAATAACTGATAAATATATAAGCATATGTTAGTTCGACAATGTGAAAACTGATATAAATTGTGAGTAAATGACTACAAAAGGATAGCACAAAAGATTTGCAACCAACTAACACACTGTATGTATATAAAATGGAAGATGTTTTTATGTTTTGTATGTGTTTTGTTTTTATGTTATGTTTGTTTTTAAAAATAAAAATTCTTTATAAAAAAAATTAAATGCAAGAATGGTTGAATTGACAGACTATTCCAACCCAAAAAAAAGTCTAATACCCACTTTCCATGTAGCATGGTCCTTTAGAAATGTGATGATTTGCAGATAGTATTTCCCAAAGTTAGAGAAAGACCAAGAGAGTTTGCGAATAAGAACAGATTTTAAACAGATAATCAGAGTTGGAAGGGACCTTGTCGGTCATCTAGTCCAACCTCCCATCCAAGCGGGAGACCCTACACCATTTCTGACAAATGGCAGTCCAATCTCTTCTTGAAAGTCTCAAGTGATGGCGCTCCCACAACTTCCGAGGGCAAGCTGTTCCATTGGTTGATTGTTCTCACTGTCAGAAAGTTTTTCCTTATTTCCAGGTTAAATCTCTCCTTGTTCAGTTTCCATCCATTATTCCTTGTCTGGCCTACAGGTGCCTTAGAAAATAGCTTGACCCCTTCCTTCCTGCGGCAGCCCCTCAAATATTGGAAGACTGCTATCATGTCTCCCCTGGTCCTTCTCTTTACTAGACTAGCCAAGCCCAGTTCCTGCAACCATTTGTTGTATGTTTTAGCCTCCAGTCCCCTAATCATCCTGGTTGCTCTTCTCTGTACTTTTTCTAGAGAGTAGGTGTGGTCTTACTAAGGCTTTATAGAGTAGTATTAGTACTTCCCTTGATCTTGATTGTATCCCTCTGTTAATACAACTTAGGATTGCATTAGCTTTTTTGGCCACTGCTGCACAGTGCTGGCTCATATTTAGCTGGTTGTCCACTAAGACTCCAAGATCCCTCTTACAGTTACTGCTATTGAGCCTGGTTTCCCTCAGTCTATATGTGTCCTTTTGGTTTTTCTTGCCTAAGTGTAGGACTTTACTTTTCTCTACATTGAATTTCATGTTGTTAGAAATGGCCCAGTGTTCTAGCCTGTCAAGATCCATCTGGATCTTGAGCATATCTTCCTGGGTGTTAGCTATTCCTGCCAGCTTAGTATCATCTGCAAATTTGCTAAGTTCACCTTCTATTCCCTCATCTAAGTTGTTAATGAAGATATTGAAGAGTACTGGGCCTAAGACAGAACCTTGTGGCACCCCACTGCTTACTTCCCTCCATGTAGACTTAGACCCATTAAGGACTACTCGTTGAGTACAATTTGCCAGCCAGTTGCAAGTCCATCTAGTGGTGGTGCTATCTAGTCCACTTTTTTCTAGCTTACTAAGAAGTAAGTTGTGGTCTACTTTGTTGAATGCCTTGCTGAAATCTAAATATATTAAGTCCACGGTATTTTGCTGGTCTACCAATTTAGTCACTGTGCTGAAGAATGAAATAAGATTGGTTTGGCATAATCTGTTCTTAACAAATCCATGCTGATTGCTATTTATTACTTTACTTGCTTCTAGATGTTGGCAGATCTGTTTTTTTATTATCTTTTCCAGTATCTTCCCAGGTATTGATGTTAGGCTGATTGGTTTGGGTTGAAGCTAGCTCAACTACAAAATCTTACTGGGTGTGTGTGGAGATTATCCTGTTAGGATGGGTTACTTCTGAACAGAACCCTGCTTTATTGATTTATTGATTATTTACAGGACTTTATCAAAAAGAGCTGGGGCTGTCAATCATGGAGAAATTGGCCTCTTCAAAGTCTGAGATAAGATATAATCTTGAGATAAACACAGAGTATCTGTTCAAATCTATTAATCCGTGGCTGAAAGTTCTATTCCATTCGATTATCCAAATCATGGAGATTTATTTGTTGTCTTTATGTTAAGACCCTGGAGACTTTTCTGCAAACTTCCTCAAAAGTTTAATAGAAAGATGTCGGTAAATATTTTTGATATCAATATCAGTCCTACAAGAAATGTTAGGTGGAGTCTGTGTCAGGAAATGCTGGGTACACACAGAAAGAGAATCAGGAGGTAGTTTTAGATAAAGCAGAATCTGTGTTGATGGTCCTTGGCGGATTCTGATTAAATCTGAAGCTTCTGTCAGGAAAGAGATTTTGCTTTCTTCCACCTCTTTTTTTCTCTTAAAGAGCAAGTGACAAAGGGAAGTTTAAGACAAGAAGACAGTCATGTTTTTGCTGCCTATCTTTCTGCTGCTTCTGTGGACAATGGGATCTGGTTTGATGTTCAAAGCCAAATGCCTCCTCACTCTGCAGCAGAGTGAAGTGGACCCAGAACATCATTACAAGCCAGGAGATTATCTGATCAGTGCCATAGTCTCTTCAATGAAGGCTAGGTTTCCATTATTAAGCTTTAATAGAAGTCCTTCAACAAAATTCTACAAGTAAGTGAATTTTCCTGCACTGCATTACAGCCACTTCAATCAATGTCTACAGGTCCCGCCCTTTAAAATTGCAAAGTGATCTCTCCTGATCTCTTGTCTTTGCTAGCATAATTCTGATCTCATCTTCAGCTCCTGTTGTACACCGTAGATCAGGAAACTAATTTCAAGCTTTAAAGTATAACAACCAAATCATGATATAGTTCCTGATACAGCTCTATGGAGGAATTACTGAGTCTGTCATCTGCACCTCTAAACTGTCTGGTTTGCTTCTGCAACCTAACAAGACAGACACAGACTTCAGAGGATAATTAGGACTGCAGAAAAAACAATTACTACCCACCTGCCTTCAATTGAGGACCTGTATACTGCATGAGTCAAAAAGAGGGGTGTGAAAATATCTTCAGACCCCTCATATACCACACATAAATTGTTTCAACTCCTACCTTCAAAACAATGCTATAGAGCACTGCACACCAGAACTGTTAGATACAAGAACAATTTCTTCCCCAAATGCCATCACTCTGCTAAACAAATAATTCTCTCAACATTATCAAACTATGTACTAAGTCTGCATTATTATTACTATTAATCCTCCCATCCTTCCTTTCATCCATCCCCTCCCACTTGTGACTGTATGACTATAACCTTGATGTTTGTATTCTAACAATTTTTATTGACTGTTTCCTAGTATGATTTGATTGCTTATTGTACCCTATGACTACTGCTAAGTTTTATACTTATGATTCTTGACATATGTGTCTTTTCCTTTTATGAACACAGAGTGCATATGCACCAAAACAAATTCCTTGTGTGTCCAATCACACTTGGCCAATAAAGAATTCTATTCTATTCTATTCTATTCTATTCTATTCTATTCTATTCTATTCTACTCTACTCTATCCCACCCCCCAAATCCACAATCCATTATTTGCTAGAGTGCAGACTCAGAAGAAGGAGTGAAATCTCTCTTCCACCCCACTCCAGAGCTGGGCTCCTATCCATGGGACACCTGGAGCTTCAGGTGTGGGTGTGTCAAGTGGAGGTCTTTTGATGGGTGAGATGTGTGTTGTCAATGAGTATTGTGATTGGTCTTGTGATGCTAACATAGGAACTTGTTGTGACTGGAAGGGCCAATCCTGTTAGGAACTTTGAATCTAATGACTGTTTGAATTTCAAAGTGGAGTCCTAACAGTTTTGCCTGCAGTTTTGAATGAAAGCTCCAGCGAGGAGGATTTGTATGAATCAGCAAGTTTTAGTGATTTCAATGAAGAGGAGGAGACTAATGTTACAAGGGAGGACACATTTGATTTGCAGGATCGGCCTGGCTCGGAACTTTGAATCTAATGACTGTTAGAGCGTGGATTGACGTCAGAACCAGGAAACGTAATCTGATAGGCAAGCCAGCTAATTAGCACGTTGCCTTGATGAGTATAAAAGGACACAGCTGAGCTTGCGCCTCTCGCCAGGAACAAAATGATTAATGATTACTTGGGATGAAGACATTTCAGTTTGAGAGCCTTCGGTTTGTTTGAGTTTAAAAAAGAGCTCTGTCTGTTTGACTTTCGAAGAGGAGTCCTAACAGTTCCTGTCAGCAGTTATAGTTTGATTTGATTGTGAAATGGCTGCTTTCCGTTTGTTCGTTTGAATTTCCAAGAGGGGACATAACAGGAACTGATAGACAGGGAAAATATATCTCATTTTAATTCACAAGTTCATGCCAGAAATGAAAAAAAGGGTTTTTTTTAAATGAAAAAATAATCTATTGGTTGGCAGATTGCTTTAGTTCTTTATTTGTTTATAGAATTTACAGTGTCTGTTTCTGAGTGACCAGAACTAAAAGAAGAAATAGAAACAGGAAAAGAATCCAAGAAAACTCTCCAAAACAACAAGAAGTAACCTACACCGGAGGCTCAGATTAGACTCAGAGAAAATAACTTCTTTAATAGCTTCTGAATACCATCCATGCTGGAGCCATTTTGAATCAGTCTAAACTTTAGTGCCAATTCCAAAATTATTGATAATATCTAGAATATAAAAGATATAATTGATCATTCCTTTATCTCTCTGAGTATATCAATCATTTTTCCTATGACAGAGGAAGTAGCTCATTGAATATGGAAAAATATGTTAGAAGACCAGCACGTAAAGTTCAAATTGTGCTAGTTTAACCAATTAGGAGAGTGTTGTTATTTATTTTTATATTATTATTATTATTATTATTATTATTATTATTATTATTATTATTATTCACAAGAAATTACAGTGTATACAGCAAATGAGATAACTATGCTGGGTTTTGTAGCACAAATCACTAGTTGAACACTTCCCAAGTGTTTAGGACTGTGTGATGTATTTGTGGATTATGCAAGCAGATCCCAGTAAGGTGGCCTTTTGCAGCTGACTAATGGTGCAAGCACCAATTGTTTTTAAGTGCTTGCCCAGGTCTTTAGCCACAGCACTCAGTGTGCCAAGTACCACTGGAACCACCTGCACTGATCTATGCCAAAGTCTCTGCAGTTCGATTTTCAAGTCCTGATATCTTGTGATTTTTTCAAGTTGTTTCTCATCAATTCTGCTGTCACGAGGTATGGCAATGTCCATGATCCACACTTTTTTCTTCTCCACAATCATGATATCCAAGGTATTGTGTTCCAAAACTTTGTCAGTCTGTGTTCAAATGTCCCACAGTAGTTTTGCATGCTCATTTTCAACCACTTTTCAGGCTTATGATCCCACCAGTTCTTTGCTACAGGCAGATGGTAGTTGTGACACAAGTTCCAGTGGATCATCTGAGTGACTGTGTTGTGATGTTGTTTGTAGTCAGTCTGAGCTATTGTCTTGCAACAGCTCAGTATGTGATCGATGGTTTCGTCCGCTTCTTTGCAGAGTCTGCATTTGGGGTCATCAGCAGATTTTTATGTTCTGGCTTTAATTGCATTCATTCTGATGGCTTGTTCTTGGGCTGCAAGAATCAGGCCTTCTGTCTCTTCAGTGTTCCATTGTCAGCCATAACCAGGTCTTTTCCTTATCTACTTTTCCTTGGAACTTTTCAAGGAGCTGCCCATGCTTTGTTACACCAGCTGTCAGCCCAAGTTTGCATTGCTGTTTTCCTATATTGATTCTTGGTTTGCTGCACTTTGAGCAGCTTCCTATTGTTGACCTCCATCAAAGCTGGTTCAACACTGTCTTTCACATAATCT
>NW_020769842.1:3144-13356 GCF_900518735.1 Pseudonaja textilis
CTGAAACTTTTCCCACAAAGAGGACATTCAAAGGGTTTCTCTCCTGTATGAGTCCTCTGATGTATCACTAGGTGAGCATTTGTAATGAAACTTTTCCAACAAAGAGGACATTCAAAGGGTTTCTCTCTGTGAGTCCTCAGGTGTCTCATGAGGTGGAAATTTCCAGTGAATAGTTTCCCACAATCAGAACAGTCACACGGCTTCTCCCTGGTGTGAGTTTGCTGATGCATCACCAAGTTGCAATTTTTGCTGAAGCATTTACCAAATTGGGAGCACTTGTAGGGCATCTCTCCTCTGTGGGTCCTTCCACGAACCAAAAATGAGCAGTTCTGACAAAAGCTTTTACCACATTCAGATAATTAGTATGGCTGTTCTCCAGAGGGATTCTCCCATGCATAATCACTTGTCATTTGCAAAGCCTGCATTACTGACTGCCCGATGTGCCCATCCAATTAACCTTTTCCTCCTCACCGACTTCCAGATATTTCCCTCTGTTTCAGAAATGGAAAAATAATCTCCTCTGACCTTTTTATGTAATGTGTCTTTGAGTTCCGCATACTCTACTTTTTCAAGCTTGAAATCTCGTTCTTTATTTTCTTTCCTTTGTCTTTCATCTACTGGAGAAGGAGAAGAATTGTGCGGTTTTTCTGAAGGAAATGGAAAATATTTTTATTTCTGCCTCAATCTGGTTTGCTTTTCAATATTGCTTGTTATTCTCAGTTGTTCAGTGTGGTCTTCTGGCATCATCTTTGTCTGTAGGATTCAAATGAAAATGTGACTTTTATTGTTTATAAAAGGGTTACAGAAGATATGAAAAAGAAGCATACATTACACTGAAAAAGCAAACATGCCATCATGTTAGAATAATTTCTTACATTAATTGTAAGACATTTGACTAACGAGATCCAAATTCCATTATCTATTCAATGATGAAATTCACTTGCTGACTTGTGTCAGTCACAAATTCTTAGCCCTGCAAAGGTTTATCATCAAATATAATTATGAGAAAAACAGAGTACATTCTCTTTCTTCCATAGGTATGAAGAGGCTAAATAGCAGCCCAGTGATGCTAATCAAATGCTCTTGATGAATTATCATCAGCAAGCGTGACTGCATCTATAAAATCCAAAGTTCAGACTTCCGGTTGATGTTGCAGCTCTATCGGATATGAGGAGTGGGTCTTCCTTTGTTGGAGGAATTCACCTGTGTAGGGGTGACGAAGAGTGGAGGGGTGCCCTGCAGGTCGCGGAGAGAAGAGGCTCTCCTGCTTGACCCAGGGCTAATTCCCTCTCATCCAATAATGAAGAGGAGAGGTAGCCATAATGGCTGCCGTGAAGCTGGGGCAGCCAAAGAAAGGAAGAATGTGGTGGAGCGATGTGGATGAACAGTGACTGGAACTAGGTGAGGTGATTCTTTTCTTTTTTTTTTACCTAATATCTACCATAAAGAAAATAAATTCTGGAAAGGAGACTCTTTGAAAAGTTTGTTTAAGCAATGAACAATTACAGAGAGAAGAATCACAGATCTGAAAGAAAAGATTCTTAAAAGGAAAGCCATAAAACCTTTAAAAACATAGAAAGATTGGATTTCTAATTTTTTATGGGCAATAAGACATTTTAAAATGCTGGAATTACTTGTCTGAATTTTGATTATTTGTTTGAATAAATACCAACAGAACCTGTCAGATTTTGTGCAATGTTGAAAGTTAAGCTGAAGGCGCCACCTATTGGTGAATACTCCTATAACCCTGGGAAAAATACCGATAAGACAGAGAGTGGAAATAAATAACATCTGGAGGACTGCCGTGCTATCTACTGTTTTATACTTATCTATTTCATGACTACTGGAGCTCTAATGGTGAGAACATGGGGCATCTAAATAAAGTGACTTTCGAATACCAGGAGTTATGATTGAACTTATAGAGTAGACTTAAGGAGACATTTTGAAATCTTCCTGGATTACCTAAAAATAACTTGTTGACTAACTGTCGGATAAGAATTGAAATAGTAAAATGGACAAGAGATGATTGATAGAGGAAATGTTTTGTAACACAAGATTGGCTTTACTAGGAGCTAGAACAGAGGCAGAAAAAAAAAGAGGGAATATGATTATACATATTTCTATATAATATACTAAAAGTAATAGCTAGATGTAAAGGTTAGATGTTGAAAAATGGTGATACTATGTATGTTTTAATTATACTGTTATTGTCATTAGAAGGGCAGATTAAAATGCTGAACAACTAAATAATGAAGGCCTATATTTTAACACAAATATGTATAATAACATTACAATTACATAAGTATGATTTAAGTAACAAATATTATTAATACTACCATTACAAATGAATGATTCCCAAATGCCTCACCGTTCATGTATTGATATTGATGTATATTCAAAAATAAACAAACAAACCCCCCAAAAGCCAAAGTTCTAGGAGTTTGCTGGTCAATGGAATTGAGGTTGTGTTAAATGCCAAAGAGTAAAGATGACAGCAGGGACCTTAGAGAAGCAATTGTTGCTGCTCATCTACAGTGCATCCAGAAAGTATTCAGACCCACCTTCATTTTGTCAATTTTGTTATGCTCAGCCTGATACTACAGCTGTTGAAAATCATTTTTTTCTCATTAATGTACACTCAGAAATCCATAATGACAACATGAAAACAGAAGTACTGAGTGTTGATTAATGAGGGGAAAATTAATTTCAGCAACTGTAGAATCAGGCTTCTGCATTACAAAATTTACGCCTGAATACTTTCTGAATGCACAGTATGTGAATGCTCCAACACTGGAAGTTTTAAGCAAGAGATTGGACAACCATTTGTCTGAAATGGTATAGGTTTCCTACCTGAGCTGAGGATTGAACTAGAAGACTTCCAAGGGCCCCTTTAATTCTGTTATTCCGTTTTCTGGGAAAGGGTTATAAGACGATTTTGAAACAATTAAACTCCATCATTCTACATTTCACATTCATAAGTGGAAAACATTCAAGACAATTGCCCATCTTCCCCGGAATGGAAGTCCCAGCAAATTCAGCCCAAGTTCAGAATGTGCAATGCTCAGAGAAATTACAAAAAATCCAAGCATTACATCTCAGGCTCTACAGGCCTCGTTTAGCACGTTAAGTGTTAAAGTTCATGACAATACAATTAGAAAAAGACTGGACAAGTATGGTTCGTTTGGAAGGGTTGCAAGGAGAAAGCCTCTGATTTCTAGAAAGGACATGTCAGCAACACTTAGAGTTCCAAATTTGCATCTGAACAAATCACAAGACTTCTGGAACATGGTTCTTTGGACAGATGAGACCAAAGTGGAGATGTTTGGCCATAATGCACAGTGCCGCATTTGATGAAAACCAAACACAGCATATCAGCACAAACATCTCATACCGACCATCAAACACAGTGATGGAGAGGTGGATGATTTGGGTTTGTTTTGCAAAAACAAGACTTGGACACTTTGCACTATCTGAGTCTCCTATGACCTCCTCTCTATACTAAAGTATTCTAGAGTCAAATGGGTCCAACAGCTAAAGCTTGGCCAACATTGGATTATGTAACAGGACAATGATTGCAAGCTCACCAGCAAATCTCCAACAGAATGGCGGAAAACTAAAAGAATCAAGGTGTTGCAACTGCAAAGTCCAGACCTCAACCTGATTGAAGGTCCCACTGTGGTGGGATCTCTAGAGAGCTGGGCATAAACAAATGCCCACAAACCACAATGAACTGAAGCAATGTTGTAAGGAAGAGTGGGCCAAAATTCCTCCACAGCGATGTTACAGACTGATAAAGTCATACAGAAAACAATTGCTTCAAGTTATTGCTCCTATGGGTGGCTCTACAAGATGTTCAATGATATTATTTTTTTCACATAAGGCTTCTCTATTTTGGCTTTTTGTGGAATAAATGGTGACATGTCAAGCATTATTGTTTATCTGAGGTTGTGTTTACCTACCTTTAAGAATTGCTAAGGACTAAGGATTCTTACTGTATTCTGATATGTAAAATCATAAAAGTCAAGAAGCGTCTACACATGGCTGCATATCTGGAAGTGCTGGGAAGAGATTATCCAATTGCAAATATATGCATACAGAGAGAAGTACAAATACAAGGACCAACAAATGTATATATGTGGAAAATCCACGAGTTTTTTCAACCCGAAAAATGTCCTAAAATGGATACAGTCCAACCTGAGTTAATTTTAGAGATGTGGGGGCTTTAACTGATGAATTGATGCCGAAAGCCTCTGCAAGATTTGAAGCACCAATTTTGCCCATTAAACAAATCACTGTGGGTTGTTAAAGGCAATTATGCCTAACTTGCAACTTCCTACCAGTATTCCCATTGATTTTGTTTGGCAGAAAGCTAGCTGGGAAGGTCACAACTGGGGATCATGAGTGTGGGATGCTGCAACCATCAACGTGCAGCAGTTGGCAATATCTCACCTGGTGCAACTCCCTTTCCTGCACCTTCATACCCACAGGAACTTCTGATGTGTGGTCACTGAATGTGCTAGGATTACCACACATTTGTGTACAAGTGAATGTCTGCTTTTAAAGTGCCATTGTAACTTTGAAGGCTCAGGGAACAAATGGTAAGCGAGGACTACCTATACAACTGAACATCCCAAAGGATCCCCAATAATAATAATTATTATTATTTACAAAGTGCTGGATTAAGCACAGTTGAACCTGCTTAATACACAGATGGCGCACCAATAGGAAATATCGCACTTGTTGGCTAGACTTAAAGTAAGAGAGCAGATACAGATCAGTCCAATGTTGTTGCCAAGAAAACAGCAAATCCATGACAGAATAACAGAGTTAGACGGGATCTTGGAGGTCTTCTTCTAATCCAATCCCCTCAGGCAGGAGATTATTATCAGTCTGGACTAATTGATGTCCAATTTCTTCTTAAGTGATCTAGCATCCAGAACTTCTGGAGGCAAGCTGTTCTCAAGAGAAATTAACCTTAATTTGAAGGAGACTTTTTAAATCTTCTCACCAGCAGAAAACTGCAGCCACCAATTTAACAGCATGCAACACAAGCGGTCTTGCATTTCGGGAGGGAACGTGCAGCAGCTGATATGCTACAGCCTAGTTGCTTCTTTGCTTCCACATCATGGAGGAAACCAAACGGCGCTACTTGCTCCCAGCCTCTCCTACGATCTGCCCTCAACTCACCTTCCAGATGCTGTTTCGTCACTGGTGCACAGCACAAAAGCCACTTAGCACACCAACTTTCTCCCATGAGTGATCCGGAAGAAGTTCCTCTCCTCCCATCCCCTCTGGCAATGCTGTACTCGATGGTTTTAACTCCTAAACACATATGCCTATTAAGGGCTCCCCAGTAACTGATAAATGACTGCCATCTCCCGAGAGGCCAAAGAACATGCTTGTTTTGTCTCTACCTAAGGCGTTTGCAAGTTGTTTTCACTCATTAAATGCTATGAAGTCATTTATGACTCCTAGTAACCTACCTTAACCTTTGCAACTGATCCATGTGAAAGAGTTAAATGTGATGCTACTTACTGTAGCTTGTGAAGATTAGCTATGTGCTGAGTGCTAAAGTTTTATGAAGTTTTTACAGAATTACATAAAAAGAGGTGAGGTAGACTAATTCTCCAAGCAGGAGACTCTGTGCAAGGGTCTCAAACTTGTGTGTAAACATGGTTGTAATGTGACGCATCACGACTTTTCCCCCTTCACTAAACCGGAGGTGGGTAGACATGGCCAGTATGATGCATCTGCCCCTGGGGCCACCAGTTTGACACCCCAGCGGCCTATACTGTTCCAGACGAATGATTGTCCAATCTCCTTTAAAACCCACAACTTCTGGAGGGAAATTTCCATTAATTGTTCACGCTGAAAGGAAATTTCTCATTTATAGGTTTGATTTCTTTTTGATAAATCTCCCTCTGTTACTTCCGCTACTCTCAGGCGCATTGGATAATAGGTCCACTCCTTTTTTTCTGTGTCAGCCCCTCAAATATTGAAAGACTGCTATGATGTCATCCCTAGGCCTTCTCTGTTTTAAACTAGACATTCAGTTCCTGCAATAGTTCATCGTAGAACTACTTAGGAGTAGAAATACATTACAAGAAGGAGGGTATGTTCTAAGTCAAAAGAAGAAAATAGAACATTTTTAATATATATATATGGAAAGTTGTGAAAGTGTGCAAATTCCCATGATACCAGATTGTCAAACCATCAAAAATAGAACAATTTGTAATCGGGAATTCTTATCAGGCAGTCCTAGGAGGTCTGGTATGAAGTATTGATGACATACTGTGGCCAGATATTACCCATTCGATCAACATTTTAAACCACTACACATAACAATCTAAGCAACACTGGTTAGAAATTAAAAGGATACTTGTTACTTAAAGGGAATCACGGATTTAGGATTGCATTTACAACTATCAAGTGAATTGGAATTGAAATGCTTTGTAGACAGTATTTGGGCTGATGATGTACAAGATAGAAAGTCAATGTCAGGATTTGTAATAATGTTAGCAAACACATTAACTAGTTGGAAATCTAGAAAACAGACTTCAGATGTCATTTCCACAGCTGCAGCCCAATTTTTAGGATTATCAGAATTGTCTTCAGAGATGACATGGTATATATAGTTAGTAAAGGATTTGGATATTGAAAGAGTTAATACCAATATTTCAAGAAAACACAAAACGTATATAAATGGCAACTGGTGCAAGTACCAACCAGAAGGAAGCATGTTGACATAAAGTAATGTAATGTCAGGGAAGTGGGAAAAGAAAATGTAGTAAGACATAATTTATTGTCCACCAGAAAATAAATTTTGCTGACCTCATGAGAAAACCATTAAAACCTCCTACATGAGGTAATCTAGGCTATAATTGGTTGCTGTAGATGCAAAAGGGGACATTTTTCCTGCTTTTTTCTTCTTCTGTGTGTTCTTTCTGCTATTTGGATTTACCTCACAATGTCCCTGTGTTCCTGACCATTTTCTTTGTTGTAAATATGTTAAATATATTTATATAAAACTACAAATTTGCCTCAGTGTCACCGACTTCATTTGGAAACTTGCTGCACCATTCCCTGATGGAAGACTGTCTCTATTACATCCAGAGAATAAATCCATTTGCAGTGG
Source organism: Pseudonaja textilis (assembly GCF_900518735.1). The sequence continues at coordinate 10,280 of NW_020769842.1, forward strand.
ATGTCATTTGCTGGAAACATCACAGGGAGGAAATAATTGTTGTATCCAGCAGTTGGATTATCCAGAAGGATGTAAAGGATCATGGTGAGAAAAAACATTTCTGCTCTGGGAGGTCCCCTTCCTCTGGGACTGGCGGAGGAGTTTGGGATTATGAGAGCACACAAATGAATGGATTTATGAGCCTGAGCTCTTCCCAAGAAGCTCCCACAGGGAGCCCAGTCGCTTCTTAAAAGACCCGTCATCAGTTTGGAAACTGCAGGTTTCTTTGGAGAAGGCTGAAGCGGATGTGGCTCCTCTTACAGATTTGGAGTTAATAGACTCGCATGATGAAATGAACTTTGGTAAGACGACTGGAGAATGGACCTGCCATATCTAACTGGAAAACCATTTGGAAAATGGATTGACCAAGAGGTTTTAGGATTTGGGGGAATAAGACACAACTGTTATCTTATTGTTCTCAATTTAAATTTTAAGAAGTTTTATTAATAAAAATCAAACAAAGATATTTCATCTCAGACAAATCAGAAACAATGATTCCAATGATTTATGGTAAACAAAAAGCCATTCTAAACTTTATACAAATTAAATGGAATACTAGATTGTTAACAAGTGCTTTGATGTTTAACTTTGTTGTTAAATAATTACATTGCCTTTACATATCGTATATAGATGAACATCAAATTGGTTGTAAATAGAAGTTTATAAATTTTGGGCCTGCTTCAGAAACGGAGGAAACTAAAATTGCTCCAATATATTTATGAATATTCAAGTGAGGGGTGTAATATAAGTAAATCTGTTTTTGTCTTTTTTTACTGCACATTTTAAAAAAAATGTTTTCTCTATCCTTGTTTTTCTTTTGAAGAAATTCTTTTCTTTTTTTTGGAATTTGTAATATTAATTTTCTGAAGAAAATAATTCTTTTTTTAAAAAAAGTCCCATTACCACAAGCACGTTTATGGGGCTACTCTGTACCTATTTTCTAAACTACCTCTAAATTCATAGAATCATAGCATCATGGGGCTGGTTGTATTGTGGTGACCAGAACTGGACACACTATTCCAGGTGTGCTGTCATCAGGTGTGCTCTATCACTTCCTCTTATCTTGACTCTATGCCTCTGTTGCTGCAGCCTAGGACTGCATTGGCTTTTTTGGCAGTTGCCGCACAATATTGGCAGATGTGGTTCTTGTCTAGTTCTGATGTGGCCCAAGTATACATACCCTGCTCTTCTGGAGATTTCCGGGAGGCAGCCACCATTTCCACTGCACCCACAATTCCACAATATAATCTACAAAGTGTTAAGGTAGCAAAACAAAATACTTTGTCCCAGTCCCACATGACAGTGACCCAGAAGCAGCCACCATTTTGACATAGAAGCAGGCATGGCAAAATGGCGGCTGCTTCCACAAGTCCACCGCATGGCCCAGGCATGAATTCCAGGCACAGTCAAAATAACGGCTGCTTCCACGACAGAGTCATGCAGCCCACAAATACGTGACTTCATCAAGATGAGGTTCAGTGATCTTCAAAAGGAGGAGGCTGTGATGCCTGGTGGGGTGGGAGTCAGGCCGAAGGATTGCAGGGATCCAGTGGGAGTAGGATAATGCCTGTGGGGATCCAAATGTTGGGATATTGGAGGCTAGGCCTTCAAGAGATTCCTACAACCCTGAGGTAGTCAATATTCTGCTTAACGACTACAACATTTGTTTAACAGCTTCATCAGGGACAGAAGGGGTGGGGATAGTTAAGCAAGGCAATTTCACTTAACTACCATTGCAACATGCAATTGTAACTGACAGGCCCTGTTACAGTTGTATCTAGAGGACTACATGTATGGTGGCTGGGGTATTCTGGGGCTCAAAATCTGAAAGACATCAAGGTAGAATATGGAAAGTCTACCTGTGGGAATTCCATAATCAATATACAAAAAATATCACCCAAAAGCCTTTTTGAGGATATCCACTACTTCTACAAAAACAAAATATCCAGAAATTGCTGCTGATAACCACAAACTGGTAGTTAGCCCTTTTCCATTTTCCTATTCTTTCCACCTATAAGTCTAATCCGGAGACACGTTTGAGTAAAAAGAGTGAAGCCAGAATTCAAATAGTCGATTTCTCACCTACATTCCTAATGAGAGATGAGAAATGAAATCCAAGCCTTTTCTAAACTCATCGTTTCTCTCATGTGGATTTCCTTGTGAGCAACTAACGACAATTTATGCCTGAAGATCGTACACTGACAGGACAGTTGAATGTTTCACTCCTGTGTGAGTCGTCTGGTGTCTCATGAGGTGGAAATTTTTAATGAAACTTTTTCCACACTCTGGGCACACATACAGTTTCTCTCTTGCGTGAGTCCTTTGGTGTTTCACCAGGTCAGAATTCTGACTGAAATATTCCCACAATTAGGATACTGAAAGGATTTCTATCCTGTGTGAGTTCTCTGATGTCTTACAAAGTTGGAATTCTGACTGAAACATTTCCCACAATAAACACATGTAAAAGGTTTCTCCCCTGTGTGAGTTCTCTGATGTCTCACCAGGTTGGAATTGTGACTGAAACTTTTCCCACATACAACACATGCAAAGGGCTTCTCCCCTGTGTGAGTTCTCTGGTGTTTAACCAGGCTGTAATTCTGACTGAAACTTTTCCCACAATCAGAACATTCAAAGGGTTTTTCTCCTGTATGAGTTCTCTGATGTTTCATCAGGTTGTAATTCTGACTGAAACTTTTCACACAATCAGGACATTTAAAGGGTTTCTCTCCTGTGTGAATCCTCTGATGCTTCACCAGGTTGGAATTCTGACTGAAACTTTTCCCACAAACAGGACATTCAAAGGGTTTCTCTTCCGTGTGAGTCCTCTGGTGTATCAGCAGGCTGCAGTACCGACTGAAACTTTTCCCACAATCAGGACATTCAAAGGGCTTCTCTCCTGTATGAATCCTCTGGTGTTTCACCAAGTCAGAATTCTGACTGAAACTTTTCCCACAAAGAGGACATTCAAAGGGTTTTTCTCCTGTATGAGTTCTCTGATGATTCACCAGGCAGGAATTCTGACTGAAACTTTTCCCACA
>NW_020769842.1:13366-28109 GCF_900518735.1 Pseudonaja textilis
ACCAGGCAGGAATTCTGACTGAAACTTTTCCCACAATCAGGACATTCAAAAGGTTTGTCCCCTGTGTGAGTTCTCTGATGCCTTATCAGGTTGGAATTGTGACTGAAACTTTTCCCACAATCAGGACATTCAAAGGGTTTCTCTCCTGTATGAGTCCTCAAGTGTCTCACAAGATGAGAATTTCTAATGAAACGTTTCCCACAATCAGGACACTCATACGGCTTCTCGCCTGTGTGGGTCCTCTGGTGTATCAGGAAGTTGCCATTTTTGCTGAAACATTTACCACCTTGGGAGCACTTGTAGGGCATCTCTCCTACGTGGGTCCTTCCATGAAACGAAAAGGAGCTGTTCTGACCTGAGCGTTTACTACATTCAGATAATTTATATCTGCTTTTCTCCAAAGTGGATTCTCCCCTGCATAATCACTTGTGATTAGAAGTCTGCTTTTCTCACAATAGGCACACCTATGGAGCTTTTCCACCACTGATATTCTGGAGAAGGTTGAAAATATGTGTGATCCCTTGTTTACAGGTGCTTTGATTTACGCCCTTTTCTTTTTTCCAGGGCAAGGCCGGTATTACTGTCTGCCCTATGTGCCCATGCAATTGACCTTTTCCTCCCCACTGCCTTCCAGATATTTCCCTCTTTTTCTGAAAAAAGACCTTTTTGTGTAAGGTATGTTTGAGTTCCACATACTCTACATTTTTCAGTTTGAAATCTCTTCTTGGTTTTCTTTCCCTTCCTGTTGGGGAAGGAGAAGCATTGTGTGTTTTTTTTCTGAAGAAAATGGAGAATATTTTTATTTCTGCCTCAATTTGCTTTGCTTTTCAATGTTGTTTGTTATTCTCAGTTGTCCAGTGTGGTCTTATTGTCATCATCTTTAATTTCTGTAAGATTCAAATGAAAATGTAGCTTTTACTGTTTGTAAAAGGGTTGCAGATGTGAAAAAAGAAGTATACATTACAATGAAAAAGCAAACATGCCACAATGCTAGAATAATCTCTTATGTTAACTGTGATATTTGACTACTGAGATCCAAGTTCAAATATCCATTCAATCGTGCAATTCACTTGTACAACTTAGGTCAGTCACAAATTCTCAGCCCTACAAAATCAAATACAGTTACGTGAAAAAGAAAGTACACCCTCTTTGTGTTCTATGATTTTACATATCACAATATAGTAAAAATCATCCAGTCCTTAGCAGTTCTTAATAATGGATAACTATAACTATAATGTCAGATGAACAAAAACAGATGACACATTATATCCATGTCATCCTTTTTTTTACAAAAACAAAGCCAAAACAGAGATGTTAAAAACTAAAAACACTCTTACTTGTTCTATAGATATGAAGAGGCAAAATTGCAACCAGTGCTACTGATCAAATGCCCTTGATCAATTGATCATCGGCAAATGTGGGTATATCTATAAAAGCCAAAGTTGTAGGATTTCCTGGTCTCCAGGACTGAGGGATATCAGTAGGGATATCTAAGAAGCAATTTTTGCTGCCCATCAATCTGGGAAGGGTTACAAACAATTCAAACTCTACCATTCTTCATTTCATATCCATAAGTGGAAAACATTCAAGACACTTACCAGTCTTCTCAGGAGTGGAAGTCCCAGCAAATCCACCCCAGGTTCAGAACACGCAATGCTCAGAGGAATTACAAAAAATCCAAGCATTACATCTCAGGCTCTACAAGCCCCATTTAGCATGTTAAGCGTTAAAGTTCATGACAGTACAATTAGAAAAAGACTGAACAAGTATGGTTCATTTGGAATGGTTGCCAGAAGAAACCCTCTGATTTCTAAAAAGGACACGGCAGGAGCACTTCGGCTTTGCAAAGTTTCATTTCAACAAATCACAAGACTTCTGGAACACTGTCCTTTGGACAGATGAGACCAAAGTGGAGATAAATCCCATAGATTACTACCCTTTTCTACTACTATATGTAGGGATGAATCTCACAAAAAAAGGACTTGAAAACAATATTGAGACATTACAAGCATCTAGGCAAGAAAGTTAAGGAGTTAGGAGCACAAGTAGTTTTTTTTTCCATCTGAAAGGTCAACACCTGGTAAGAGAACAAAGGACTCTGGAAGGGAACCACTGGCTAAATGGTTGATGTTACCAAAAAAACCCAAAACCTTTGGATTGCTGGATCATCGTCTGCACTACCTCCATGATGGGCTTTTGGCAAGGGATGGGCTGTACCTCACAAAGACTGGGAATAATATTTTTGGAAAACAACTGGCTCAACTTATCAGGGGGCCTTAAACTAAAATTGAGGGGGTGGTGGTGGTGACTAATCTTTAAGATCTCCAGGACCTAATTCCAAGCAAAAACTCATAGAAAACAAGCCAAATAATGAGGTGAGGGAGGATGGGAAGGAAGACAAACTCAAATACCAAATAGGAAGCATAGGAAACATACTCACAGTCAGACATAAAGACCTCAAGTGCCTTTATACAAATGCACAAAGTTTGCGGAACAAAAGGGTGAACTTGAACTATTAATACATGAAGGTAGATATGGTATAGTTGGAATTACAGAAACCCATGATTGGAACATATTGATAGAAGGATACAAACTGTTCAAAAAAAACAGACCCCATAAAAGGGGGAGGTGGAGTTGCACTGTAAAGGACCATTATATTGCTACAGAAATGCACGAAAGCAAGATGAAAACCTCCTAGAATGCATATGGGTCAATATAAAAGAGAAAAAGAATGACACTGCCATAGGTGTACACTACAGGCTATCCAACCAAGCAGAAAAAAATAGATGTCCTTTTGGCCAATCAACTAACAAACATATTCAGGAAATACACTACAATAGTAATGGGGGACTTCAATTACCCTGACATCAATTGGAAGACTAATTCCACTCCAAGTGAGAAATCGAATAGGTTCTTGAGCAACCTAGCTGACAACTTTGTTGTCCAAAAGGTAGAGAGGGGAACTAGAAGGATAGCCATACTGGACTTAATTTTTACAAACAAAGAAGTGACAGAGGAAGTTGAAGTTGTAGGAACCTTGGGTGAGAGTGACCATATCACACTAGAATTCAACATAACACAAACACAAGCAATAAAACATAAAACAGCCTTAGATTTTAAAAGGGCTGATTTTAACAAACTCAAAAGAGAACTTGGGAAAGATTCCTTGGATTAAAATCCTAAAGGGGAAAACAACTCAAGAAGCTTGGGAAACTGAAAAATATGATCATAAAAGCCCAGTCCAGCATACTACTGAAAAAGAAAACAAGAAAATCCAAGAAGAAACCAGCATAGCAGCACAATGATCTCTCTGACAAATTGAAAGACAAAAAGGACAACTAAGGCAGCCAAAAAAGCCAATACAATCCTAAATTGCATTAACAGAACGATACAGCCAAGATCAAGTGAGGTACAAATATCACTCTATAAAGCCTTAGTAAGACCACACCTAGAGTACTGCATCCAGTTTTGGTCAGCACTCTAGAAAACATGCAGAGAAGAGCAACCAAGATGATTAGGGGACCCGAGGCTAAAACATATGATGAACAGTTGCAGGAACTGGGTATGGCTAGTTTAGTGAAGAGAAGGACCCGGGGAGACATGTTAGCAGCATTCTAATACTTGAGGGGCTGCAATAGAGAGGAAGGGGTCAAGCTATTTTCCCAAGCACCTGAAGGCCAGACCAGGAATAATGGGTGAATAATGATCAAGGAGAGAAGAAAGAGAGAGAAACCTTCTGACAGTGAGAACAATCAATCAGTGGAACAGCCTGCCCTCGGAAGTTGTGGGAGGTTCATCACTGGAGGCTTTCAGGAAGAGATAGGAATGCCATTTGTCAGAAATGGTGTAGAGTCTCCTGCTTGGGCAGTGAGTCGGACTAGATGACCTATAAGGTCCCTTCCAACTCTGTTAATCTGTATCTGTAATCTGCATCATTAATTTTCACCGGTTGGCAATACCCGAACCAAACAGGCCAACTTGGTCCCGGCCTCTCCTCCCACCTGCCCTCAACTCACCTGGCAGCTGATGCTTTGATCCTTGGAAGAGCAGAAACAACACACCACCTTCCTCCCATGAATGATCTGGAAAAGGAAGTTCATCTGCGTTTCTCCTCTCCTCCCATCCTTTCTAGCAATTCGGTACTCAATGGTTTCTGTTCCTTTTCGCTCCAACAGATGCCGCTCTTGCGGTGTTGGCTTTCTAATCGCAGGTGCGGCCTATCTGACCGCCATCTCGCCATTGGAGGTCGAAAAACTGGCTTGTCCTGTCTCTGCCTAAGGCGTCTGCAAGATGTTTTCCCTGATTACATGCTGTTGTTTTCGACTCCCAGCAACTGAGCCAAGTGAAATGGGAAACTACTTAGCTTGTGAAGTTTTGCTACGTGCTGAGTCCTAAAAGTTTATGAAGTTCAAACAGGAATAAGAGCTGGAAGGGACCATCTCTCTAAGCAGGAGACTCTATATATAATTATTCTGGACAAACAGCTGTCCAGTCTTCTCTTAAAAAATCCCATTGTTGGAGTACCCACAAGTTGTGGAGGCAAGCTGTGCCACTGATTAATTGGAGAGGGAGTGTCTCTTTTCTTGGATGGATTTGGTTTTGATGTCTCCTTCAGTTATTTCTTTTACTGCTCTCAGGCACATTGGAGAATAGGTTGACTCCCTCTTAATGTGTCACACCCCCAAATAGCAAAAAAGTGCTGTCTTCCTCCTCTATGTCAGACATATTCAGTTCTTGCAACCGCTCATCCAATGTTTTAGCCTCCAGCCCTTTAAATACCCTTGTTGCTCTTTTCTGCACTCTTTCTAGAGCCTCAATATCTTTTTTTTTTTGTATCATGGTAACCAAAACTTATTGACAGTATTTCATGTGCTGCAGTAATTCATTACCAACACTTCATGTGATTTTTGAAACTATCCCCCTGGAGATGGAAATTAGGAGTGTTGGCTTTTTCTGCAGCGGCAAACTAGAAGTGTTGGCTTTTTCTGCAGCTGCAGCACACTGCTAGCTCGTACTTAAATGATTGTCCATTAGGGCTCCTAGATCCCTCTCACAGTTGTTGCTGTTGGGAAACGTGCAACCGCTTCTATAGATATACATTTAGTGGCGGGGTGGGGTCCCGTTGTAAGGTCAAATGGTCCACAAAGTGACCAGACATGTTAATATGACCAATTTCTTAGGTTAAAGGAATTCAAGCTCAAGTTTTTTGAAACACTGTCTACTCACTGTCTCTATCCATGGGGACCTCAACTACAGGTAGATTACAGGTTACAAGTAGTTTAACAATTGTAGTGGGTTAGAAACCCACTGTATGTGTGGGGAGATGGGATGGCCTGGAAAGAAATCCAGGAGAAAAGGGGAAATCATTTTTTTCCAAAGAGCTTTGAATTTTTCAGTTTTTTCCCCACTGGGTCTTCCCATCTCAATTTGGGAGCTCAGCAGTAAACAAGAGTTGAGAAAAAGGTTTTGCATGACCTTTTTATTATTAAAAGCATTTATTAATAAACTTATTTACTGTCCATCTCACAGTTTGAAGCGACTTTGAGTTTCTTGCTTTGCTTGAATGTTCATAGCAATTCCCACTTTTTTTTCTTTTCAGTGTCACCACCAAATAGGAATACAACAAATATGTTAGCAATATGGTGCTGCTATCACCCAGCAGCCATCAAGGGGAAACAAGCAGGCACTTCCAAGAAAAAGAGATCACAGCAGGAATTGCTAATAAACCTGGAGATCCTGTGATCAAAGCCACAACCCCTTTCCTTCTCAACTCAATGTTCCTACAATGCCTTGCAAGGCAGAACAGCCTTTCCAAAATTTTACACTACTTTTTTCCCTGGGCCCCATCACACACTTAACCTTTGAAGATCTCCTGGAGACAGCCATCATTTTCAGTGCACCCACAATTCCTTAATGCTGTCTGCAGTGTTAAGGTAAAAAAAGAGATCAGTTTGTCCCTCTCCCACATGACAATGACCCCAAAACGGCTGCCATTTTGGCCCTGAGAGGCAGGCCTGGCAAAATGGCAGCTGCTTCCACTAGTCCACCACGTGGCCCAAGGATGAATAACAGGCATATTGAAAACAATGGCTGCTTCCAGGAACAGAGTTATATGGCCCAAGGATAAGTGCCCTGCCCTCTTTCCCCAACATGAGGTTAAAGAGATGTTCAAAAGAGATGGAGGAGCAGGCTGTTAGGCCTGGTTGGGATGGGAGTCAGGCCTAAGAACTGCAGGAACCAGGTGGGAGTGGGGAAAAGCCTGTGGAACCCTGTTTAGGAAAGCCTGGGGGATGCTGTGGGGGGAGACAGAGGCTTGGGTGGAAAGACCTGGGAGGACCCAAGGGTTGAGGTAAAATAGGCCTTTGGAGGTCAAGCCTGGGCCTGCGCTAGAACTTCAAGAATTTTCTTCAACAGTGAGGTAGCCAGTGTTCTGCTTAATGACTTGCACATTCATTTAACGGCTGCATCAGGAACAGCAGGGGTCGGGGTAATTAAGCGAAGCAGGCTCTTAAGCATAACTGGTAGGCCCCATTACACAGTTGTATCCCAAGGACTAATTGTATGCTGGCCGGGGAATTCTGGGGCTCAATATCTGGAGTTCACCAAGATAGAAGGCTGGAATTCCACATGTGGGAATTCCATATATACAAAAAAAAAAAAAAAAACACCAACCACCCAAAAGCCCGTTTGCAGTAATTTCACAACTGCAAAACAAACATCTACTGATAACCAGAAAAAGTTAAGCCTTTATCAAAGTAAAGTTTTCCATTAACCAACCTGGCTCTTCTGTACACCAGTCTCTGTTCCCCAAAATGTTCTGCAGGCTATTATTAGAGCTCCCAGGCCTGTCACTTAACCTGACATTCTGATATCTTTCAAAAAAAGTATCACAGAATCCCCCCTTTTGATCTCTGTGGAAAGCTGTTTGCAAAAAAAAAAAAACAGTGGAAAGCTTTTTCAGGGTAGGTTATACCCCACGTAAAAGAACTAAAATTAAAATTGAAAACCTTTGCAGACAGGGCTGTTCAGTTACATGGGCAGAGAGAAACAGGGTTGCAAGCAGTCGCCAGAAAGGGAATCTGAGCAAGTAAGAGAGGTAGATTCAGGGGCTGCATCTCCATGGAAGCCCACCCGGACGCCCCTCTCCGGTCTCCGGTCACCTGCCTTTCAGTTGCCACCGGCCTCCTCCTAGCAGGGTTCCCTCCCTGGGAGGGAGCCCCTCCCAGCCACGATCCCTTTGAACCCAGATCCTCTTCCTCCCCTCCAGAGTCTGGGAGGCGGATCTTCCCCAGCAGCCACGGGGGAACGTGGGAACTGTGGGGCCCAACCTTCTCCAATACCAGGAGGTCTCACCCTGGGAGCCGGGCTGCGGGGAAGGAGCGGGGGTGGGTGGGGTGTATGTCTCAGAGGGAGGATTTTAAGGGGGTCGGAGAGCCGTTCGCAGAAGCAGCAACCGAGGAGGAGAAGCGGCGGCGCAACAGTCCCCACGGAGCAGAAAACTTTGCAAGGAAAGACGGGGACTCGGAAGGGGCGCAACTGGGGAAACCCCACCTGGTTCTCCTTCCCTTCCCCAAGGAATCCCTCCTCCCTTCCCGCACCTGGGGATCCCCCGGTTCCCTCCCCGCCACGCAGCCTCCTAGCCCATCTGGCTCCCCTCCTGCGGCCGCGGCGTAGGAAACGTCGGGAGACCAGGAAGGGGAGCGGGAGGGAGGGGAGAGAAGCTGGGAATCCCAGCCCCGCTTTCCTGCCTCCTTGCTTGGTAGGCGCAAAAGTTGTCTGCGTTTAACCCCTTCGCTGAAAGCCGCCGAGCAAGACCGACGTTTTCCAGCCGGGCCCAGCAAAAGGGAAAGCTAAACGATCCCAATAAGGGTCAAGATTGAAAAAGATATACTTGCATATGCGAATGGCAAATTGGGAACGCGTCGCTATTAAAGACGGGCGAGAAAGTCCTGGCGATGTGGTTGAACTACAACGCCCACCGTCCTTCACCCCGGCTTTGGGACGCTGCGATTTGCGTCTAACCTCATGCAGTATGTCGCGATGAGTCTTGGTAGCATCTCTTCTAAGAGATTGCATTAAAAGGAGTCATTCACCGAGTCTGCAAAAGTGCCCTTCTGGGTCATCCGATTAGACTCACACAGCTCTCCTCCCCAAAATATGGAGAATCCCTTGTCCATTTCTTGTTTTTAAAGGCTTTCATCTTAAATGAAGCCGCGTTCACTTCACTCTCCCTTTCCACCAATATAATTACATGTTCCCCAGGGGTAAAATGAAATTAGGCACAGGAGCAATTCGGATGCCACCACTATGCTTTAGTTTAGATCAGATAATTGAGGGAATGTCATGTGACTTCTTTTCCTAACTGCTATCAGCATTTGCAGTCATTTTCAGAGATTTCAACTGGGAGAGGGATCCTGAAAAATAAGAGGGGGGCCGCAAGCTATAGTGACCCCTTCCTGTTTGGTTGGCAGCAACGTTTATTTAATTTGTTTGTCAAACATATACAAGATAACGCGTATTATCTAAATAAAGATGAACAAAAGGAATAAATACAGATAAATGGGGACAGTAAGACAGGGACGGTAGGCAAGCTGGTGCGCTTATGCACGCCCCCTTTAAGGACCTCTTAAGAGGTCCACTATACAGTTTGAGATTGAAGCTGTGAGGGGTTGAGGCTGTAACAACGGGTGTTCCAGGCATTGACCACTCTGTTGCTGAAGCCGTATTTTCTGCAATCGAGTTTGAAGCGGTTTGCCTTGAGTTTGTATCGATCATTTGGCCTGTGTATTATTGTGGTTGAAGCTGAAGAAGTCATTGACAGGCAAGACGTTGTAGCAGACAATTCTGTGTCCTATGCTTAGATCGGACTGCAGGCGGTACAGTTCCAGATTGTCCAAGTCCAGAATTTCAAGCTTGGAGGCATAGGGAATTCTATTGTGAGTAGAGGAGTGGAAATACCTTTGAACCTGCTCAATCATGTTAAGGTCCGATATACAGTGTGGGTTCCAGGTGGACAAGCTGTATTCAAGAATTGATCTGGCAAAGGTTTTGTATGCCCTAGTTAGCAATTCAATGTTCTTTGAATTGAATTGAATCTTATTTCAAACACATTTAACTGTTTAGTGCTAAGGGAAGTTTCAAGCAACTGTTATGTATTTTCATCCCAGTACCTACTGGCATCTCTGTTTCGTTGCTAACTCGGCAATGAAGCTCCCTACTGTTTATAGCTTGTAGCGTCACAAAGAGGAGCACTTGGGAGAAGCACTCTACTCTCAGGATTTCTGTTGCCAGCTTGCTCATAAATCTCAAACTTTACTGTGGCAAAATAGGGCTTTAAAGGAAAAAGTAACCACAAGAGGAAAACAAATGGAACGGCTCCTTTACAAATGTAGTAAGTAGGGAGAGCCAGCTGGCCGCATGGTGTGAGGGGGAGAAGAGAGGGGAAAAGGAAAGGGAGACCAGCAGAGAAGGAGGCAAAGCAAGAAGAGGCCCAAGGAGGTGGGGCAGGGGTTATCAGCCTGCCCTGCCCCCAACCTGCTGGGAAGGGCTGCATCTGAGGAGGGGAAGGCCTGAGGGAGAGAGAAGTGGAGGAAAAAGGATGAAATTGATCCAGAGAGAAAAAGCAAAGCTGATCTAAAGAGAATGGAGAGAGAGAGAGAGAGAGAGAGAGAGAGGAGGTGATCCAGACGAGTGAGCGAGACAATGGCCTGAGAGGAGCGCCAGGCACACCAGAAAAAAAAGGGAGGCAAATGGATCCACAGAAGGACAAAGGAGGTGAACTGACCTGGGCATGTGGAAGCACCCGGGTGAGTGACCAGAACAGGCTGAAGGCCAGGAGGAAGCACAGAGCGAGACAAAGGGATCTGGGCTTTTGCGCCCTTTCAGGCTAGTACTTCACAAAGAAATCCAAAAAGACCCATTAAACAGTCAAGCTTCCCAGCCGACTTCCAATAACATAGGACTACACATTTCCTTAATGACATGTGGTTGGTTTAACAATCACAGTAAAAATGGACATAAAATGGGGTCAAGTGATGACTCACTTCACAAATGCATTGCTTGCTTAGTGACTGAAATTCTAGCCCCAAAAGTTGTTGCCTGTTGAGGATAATATGCAAATTCACAAAATAAATCCTGAAGGAAAGAATTAAGGCAGAAAGAAACAGAAACTTTTTGTGGCATGATAGTTTACCCAGGAACCAAGGAATGTCGGGGGTCTTCTCAAGTGAAAAGCAAAGGAAAAAAAATATCCCGCCGAATGATACGGCCAGTTGATAAGCTGGCTAACCTTCCTAGAGGAACACCGTACGTACAGCACTACTCTGGATGCAGACCCAAAATGCTGTGGATGTGATGATGATCTAACTACTAGAGTTAAGAGGCCAGTTCAGCTTTTGGCCCTAAGCTCTAGTCCACGGAGGAATCTGAATTTTTTTTTAAAAAAAACAACCTATATTTTATATATTTTCTCATTGAGGAATTCAAGAGGGCATAGAAAACATTCCTATCTTTATTTATAGTAGTCCTCAACTTACAAGTATTCATTCAGGGACCAAAGTTACAACCACACTGAAGAAAAAGTGACTTATTGCAGTTTTTCACACTTAGGACTTAGCATGCTCAGGGTCATGTGATCAAAATTCGAATGCTTAGGCAACTGGTTAAGATGGCTGCGGTGTCTTGGGAGTCATGTGATATGTTTTGTGACCTTCTGGGGACAACCAAAGTCAGTGGGGAAGCCAGATTCACTTAACAACTATATTCTTAAGAACTGCAGTGGGTCACTTAATACCTGGGGCAAGATGGAGCAAAACTCACTTAACAGCAACAGAAATTTGGGGCTCAACTGTGGTCGTAAGTCAAGAACTACCAGTAATACATTTTTAATATCTGCACCAGCTTGCTGTAGCCTCCCAGAAATGTTGTTCCCATGTTTCCCTGTTGCTGAATGTTTCCCTGGATCAGCTCCCTAGTGTTTGGAGAGGACTTGGGGAAATCTGAGATCAGGGGAAAAATAGTGAAGGAGGCTGAAGGGCCCCTCTCCGAAGGTGTGATTTGCGTCAGGAGGAGACCAGTCAGTGGCATCTGAAGGCAGGTGACAGAGACCTGAGAGGTGTCCCAGGCTTGGCCAATGGGCAGCCCTGTCCAGGTGGACTTACTTGGAGATGGAGCACCTGAATTTGCTTCTTTTTAGTAAACTTTATTAGACTTTTATTAAATTAAAAACATAAAAAGTATATTACTCAACAACAGCAATATGTAGTGCTTATCTTATAACAATTCATGCATTATTTACAGGTGCTAATCTATGCGTGATTACATTCTTATCTATTACTTATATTTGATAGCTACCTATCTTTATCTCCGTTCTATCCAATTATACCATTGTTCCCACGCTTTATAAAATATCGAAGCCTCTTTATCTTTTAAACTCAGCGTTAACTTATCCATTTCTGCACAGCTCATAACTTTTTGTAGAAGTTTCTCTGAGGGTATGGATGGCTGTTTCCAACATTGAGCAAAGGAGATCCTGGCAGCAGTTAATATGTATATTAATAAGTATTTTGTGCTCTTTACATATTTCTTTTTAAAAATCCCCAATAGGAAGAGTTCCGGTTCTAGCTCTAATTGCTTGTTAATAATTTCCTGTAACCATTCCTTGATTTTAAGTCAATATTTTCGAGCCTCTGGGCATGATAGTATGTTCCCTCTTTTTTTTTGCATTTCCAACATATGGGACTCATTTTGGGGAACATTTTTGCTAATCTCAAAGTGGGTAAGTGCCACCTATAGAACATTTTATATGCATTTTCTTTATATGCTGCTGATTTTGTTAATTGGTGATTTCTGTTCCATATGGTCTCCCAATCTGATAATTTTATCTTGTGTCAAATATTTTGGCCCTATGCAATCATGCATCCTTTCACTACTTCTTCCTTCAATTCTACTTCCAAAAGATATTTATATATTTCAGTAATATTTTTTTATCTGGGCCTAATAAGATTTTGTCTCATTGTTGTGGTTTTAGGTATATTCCGTAATCCTTTACGTCTTTTTTATATCAGCTTTGTATTTGGAGATAAGCCCACCAGTCTACTCGTAGCCCTTGTTCTTGGAGGTCTTGTATTGTTTTTAAGTTCCTGTGAATATCTAGTAGGTCTTTGTATTTTAACATTTTATTCAAATCTTAAATTGTTTGGATGGGTCGTTGCTTCCATTGTAGATAGCCAGGTTGGGATTTTTATGTTGTGTTTCTTTTTGACTTTGATCCAATTATTTATTAACGAATCTCTGATCATTGAATTTGCCTCTCTTACGTGCCCAAATTCCCTTTTTGATCATTGCTGCATCCCTGTTTATCTCTGCCCCACTAACTGAACAGCACCACCCCCACGGAGGGTTCAGTTGTTGCATAAAATACTGTATAGAGCCATTTTATAAGACAGTCCTGCTTCCTCTAGCTATTCCATTACAATTTTCCCTGTCCGATTTTCATTTTCCTCCCAATTTCATGTCTGAAAGTAGGCATGAGGTAGGTTCTCTGAGTCTCTCCACTTTCACTTTTATACCTTTCACTTTCCGTGAAGATTTCCAAAAGTACTTTAACATAAAGTACATCTTGGGGCAGTTCAGCACCTATTAACTTCAGCCTTCCTGATGGTATTTTGACTGGGCTTTTTAAAGGGAGGACAAAGATCCATTTTCCCGAGGCGCTTTGAAAGGATAAACCAGTGTCCGGATCAATCATTTTTAATGTAAAACTGCTCAGTAAGTTTAATGCCAAGGGCATGTCCTACAAATGTTCCACACAAAATGAAGTACCGAATTAAAAATAAGTTTTAAAAAGTTCCTTGGCATAGAATACAGGAAAAAGAAAGTTATGAACATTCAGATGAATATTTGGTCCCAATAGCTCTCCAGTTTTAAAACAAGGACCTTGACTTTGACCCCACTCAACAGCAGTAAATGAGAGGGATCTACAATGGACAACTCACCTAAGTATGAGCTAGCAGTGTGCTGCAGCTGCAGAAAAAGCCAATGCAGTCCTAATCTGCCATCAGCAGTGGAACAGTATCAAGATCATATGAAGTGTCCGTATTGCATTATATTGCACTGATAAGTCTACATTTGGAATATTGCATCCATGTTTGGGCACTATGATACAGAAAAGAGGTTGCGACTCTAGAAAAAGTGCAGAGAAGGGCAACGAAGATAATTAGGGGACTGTGGGGTAAAACATAAGATGAACAGTTGCAGGAACTGGATATATCTAATCTAACACAGAGAAAGGCCGAGGGTGATTAGCAGTCTTTCAATATTTGAATGGATGGCACAGAAAAGAGGGGGTCGATCTATTCTCTAAAGCATCTAAGCGATGGACAATAAGTAACAGAGGGAGACTTATCAGAAAGAGATCCAACCTAGAATTAAGGACAAATCTCCTGTCAGAATAACTAATCAGTGGAAATGGGGAAATGCCTGAGGGGACTCTATGGGGGAGGGCAAGACCTGATAGGAGCATTTTGGGGAGGCAAAGGCAAGGGGTGACTAAGGGTTGGGAATCAGAGCACAGGATGTCTCTGAGGGTAATGCAGGAAGGCAAGCCTGGGCCTGTGTTAGGCCTCGAAGAACTTCCCACAGTCCTGAGGTAGCCAGTGTTTTGCTTAGCGACTCCCACATTTGTCCCATGGCCGCATCACAGAGATCAGGGAGTGGGGTAGTTAACTAAAGCACTCTTGCATAACAGCCATTGGAAAATGCAATCCTAATTAGCAGCTCCCATTACATTTGTATGTCTAGGACAAAATATGGAGGATACCAAGAAAGAAGGCTGAAACTTGACATGTGGAAATTCCAAAATCAATATACCAAAACAACAACAACAACAACCCCTCCACTAAGCAAAACCCTTTTTGAGGACTTCCACAACTTCTGCAAAAGGAAACATAATAGTAACTTTTGCTGAAAAGTGAAAAGGGGGTTAGCCTTTATGAAAGTAGCTTTTTCCATTTTTTCCCTCTCCACCTACAAATCTAACCCTGGAGAGATGTTGACTAAAAAGAATTAGGCCAGTATTCAAATAGTTAATTTCTCAGCTACACTCCCAATTCAAAATCCAAAAATGAAATTTAAGCCTTTTCTAAACTCATCAACGTTTGCCTCATATGGATTTCCTTGTGTGCAATAAAGGACGATTTATGTCTGAAGTACCGTCCACAGACTGGACATCTGAAAGGTTTCTCCCCTGTGTGTAAACCTACATGACTTAGAAGACTAGACCTACTACTAAAATCTTTCCCACAATCCGGACACTCATACGGTTTCTCTCCTGTGTGAGTCCTCTGATGAATCACCAGGCTGGAATTCTGACTGAAAAGTTTTCCACAATCAGGACATTCAAAGGGTTTCTCTCCTGTGTGAATCCTCTGGTGTCTCACCAGGTTGGAATTCTGACTGAAACCTTTCCCACAATCAGGACATTCAAAGGGTTTCTCTCCCGTGTGACTCCTCTGGTGTATTGCCAGGTCAGAACAGTGACTGAAACTTTTTCCACAATCTGGACACTCATACGGTTTATCTCCTGTGTGAGTCCTCTGGTGTTTCACCAGGTTGAAATTTAGACTGAAAGTTTTTCCACAATCAGGACATTCAAAGGGTTTCTCTCCCGTGTGAGTCCTCTGGTGTTTCACCAGGTTGGAATTCTGACTGAAACTTTTCCCACAATCAGGACATTCAAAGGGTT
>NW_020769842.1:28119-46079 GCF_900518735.1 Pseudonaja textilis
GGTGTTTCATCAGATCAGAACGATAACTGAAAGTTTTCCCACACTCTGGACACTCATAGGGTTTTTCTCCTCTGTGAGTCCTCTGGTGTATCACCAGATCAGAATTCAGACTGAAACTTTTTCCACAATCTGAACATTCAAAAGGTTTCTCTCTTGTGTGAATCCTCTGGTGTTTCACCAAGTTGGAATTCTTACTGAAGCATTTCCCGCAATCAAGACATTCATATGGTTTCTCTCCTGTATGAGTCCTCTGGTGAATCACCAAATGGGAATTCTGACTGAAACTTTTCCCACAATCAGGACATTCAAAGGGTTTCTCTCCTGTGTGAATCCTCTGGTGTATCACCAGATTGGAATTCAAACTAAAACTTTTCCCACAATCAGGACATTCAAATGGTTTTTCTCCTGTGTGGGTCCTCTGATGTTTCAACAGGCTGGAATTCTGACTGAAACGTTTCCCACAATCAGCACATTCAAAAGGTTTCTCTCCTGTGTGAGTCCTCTGGTGTATAATCAGGTGTGAATTTGCAATGAAACCTTTCCCACAATCAGAACACACATATGATTTCTTTCCTGTGTACGTCCTGTGGCGTATCATCAGATTGGAATTCGGATCAAAACTTTTACTACAATCAGGGTATTCAAGTGATTTCTCTTCTGTGTGAATCCTCTGGTGTTTCATCATACTAGATTTCTGACTGAAACGTTTCCCACAATCAGGACATTCAAAGGGTTTCTCTCCTGTGTGAGTCCTCTGGTGTATCACCAGGTGGGAATTTGCTGTAAAACTTTTCCCACAATCAGGACACACATATGTTTTCTTTCCTGTGTACGTCCTGTGGTATATCACCAGGTGGGAATTCGGATCAAAACTGTTACTACAACCAGGATATTCAAAAGGTTTCTCTTCTGTGTGAGTCCTCTGGTGTTTCATCAAGCTAGATTTCTGACTGAAACTTTTCCCACAATCAGCACATTCAAAGGGTTTCTCTCCAATGTGAGTCTTCTGATGTATCACCAGGTGGGAATTTGCCATAAAACTTTTCCCACAAATAGGACAGTCATAGAGTTTCTCCCTGATGTGAATCTTCTGATGTATCTCCAATTTGCCATTTTCGCTAAAGCATTTACCACATTCGGAGCACTTGTAGGGCATCTCTCCTGTGTGGGTCCTTCCATGATCCTCAAGGGAGCTGTTCTGGTCAAAGATTTTGTCACATTCAGATAACTTGAATGGCTGTTCTCCAGAGTGGATCGTGTTGTCGATAATCAGCTCTGATTTGCAATCTGTTGTTCTTTTCCCATAATAGGCAGATCTAGGGAACTTTTTCAACACTGATATTCTTGAAGAGGTCAAAAATATGTGTGATCCTTGTTTGATGGAGCTTTGATTCAAGCTATTGTTTTCTTCCTCACAGGGTGAAGCCTCCATTACTGTCTGCCCTATGTGGCTTCTCAATTGACCTTTTCCTTCCCAGTGACTTCCAGATATTTCTCTCTTTTCCTAAATGGAAAAATAATCTCCCTTCACTTTTCATGTAATGCTTCCTTGCGTTCCGGGTACTCTACTCTATTCCAGCTTGAAATCTCTCTTGCTTTTCTCTCTTTTGTCTATCTCCTCCTGGGGAAGGAGAAGAATTGTGTGTTTTTCCGAAGGAAATGGAAAATATTTTGATTTCTGGATTGATTTGCTTTGCTTTTCAAAGTTGCTTGTTATTCTCAATTGTCCGGAGGACTCTTATTGGCATCTTCTTTTTCTGTAAGATTCAAATAAAAATGTAACATTAATTGTTTATAAAATGGTTGTAGAATGTGTGACGAAAATAAATAAAAGTATACAATACAAGTACATAGCAAACATATCACAATGGTATAATAACCTTTTACATTAATTATGATTATTTCCTATGTATGTCCTGTGGTATATTAAGCATCGAAATACAATTGCTTGATTGATTACTGAGATTCAAGTTCGAATATTGATTCAATCATGAAATAAACTTGTTGAATTGGATCACAAATTCTTAGCACTGCAATTATTGGGTAGAATCTCTGTAATTAAGATAAATGTTTTACCAAAGATGTTTTTCTGTTGCAGACTTTACCAAAACCTGTAACTGATACTCCATTTAAACAATGGCATATAGACATCTGTAAGTTTATATGGCAAGGGGAAAAATAATTAAACATAAATTATCGCAAGACACTAAAGAAAGAGGAAGGTTTGGGATTACCAGATTTGTAATTGTATTTTGATGCTTGTTGTTTTGGCTGGCAAAAAGAGTGGGTGATTCTCCAAATTAAGAGGTTACTTGAGCTATAGGGCCATGAGTTAAGATTTGGAAGGCATGGCTATTTATGGATTGATAAGATTAAAGCCAATTTTGATTTTAATAATAACTTTTTAAAACATGCAATCCTAAGAGTTTGGAATAAATATAAAGCAAGGTTTTCCGCAATGATGCCTTTTGGGGTATTTCCTCTGGGAAGGTTTTTTTAAGAAAAGGAATAGCGGCAAGGCCAGACTGGTAGACTTGTGGTCAAATAATGTGGTTCCCCGAAAATACAATCTCCTCAGAAAGTACGTCCTAGCTTGATTTTTACATGTGTGCCCAATCTAAGCCCTATCCCCAAAATAAGCCCTAATTAAGACCCCACCCACTCTAGGGTGCACAGGTAAAAATTAAGCTTGGGTGGGGATGGGGTGGTGCTGGAGCTGCCCTACTACTTACCTTCAGATAGTTGCAGCCAGGCCTCACACACCTCGGCCCATTTCTTCTGCAGACAGCAAGGCTTTCCTGAAGGTCTCTTTCGCCGATAAAAGAGCTTCAAATCGATCCAGAGCTGTTATCGGTGACAGAGGCCTTCAGGAAAGCCTTGCTCGCTGCAGAAGAAATGGGCCGAGGTGTGCGAGGCCTGGCTGAAACTATCTGAAGCCAAAGAATTTCCTGAAGGGCTCTAATAATGAAAAGGAGGCTGGGGGCTATGCACGCAAGTGAGGTGAGTCAGTGGATAACCCCCCCCCCCAAAAAAAAAGACCTGGTGCCTTTTTTGGTGGCAAAATAAAATAAAATAAGACAGAGTCTTATTTGGGGGGAAACACAGGTAGCTTTCTATTATGGCGACCCTATCCTCAGGTCTACAGAGTAGTTGGAATCAGAATGATGTATTTCCCATTGGTTTACATATTTACAATTGAAAGAAACATTTAAACTAGACAAAAAAGGGATATAGACTTGAATTTGCAAAAAAATGAATTAGAAATCCTATTGTGTGGTAATGATGAGTATATTGTTACAAAGACTTATAAATTGTTATTGAACTTGAACTTGGGGAATGAGTATGTAAAGCATTGTATGATTCGGTAAGCAAAAAATTTTGGATATAATATAATACTTGAATAATGGGAGAATATGTGGATGAAAGGTCTAAAATTCACATTAAAATACAATTCAAAAGAACCATTTTTATAAGATGCTATACTGTTGGCATCTGACACTGAACAAATTGTCAAGAATCCATAAAGGCAGCACAAATAAATGTTGGAAATATAAATGTAAAGAAGGAACTTTTAATCATAAAATTAATAACATGACTGAAATGTACTAATAGAAGGATACAAATGATGCAAAAGAAACAGACCTAACAAAAGAGGAGGTAGACTTGCATTATATGTTAGAGGTCACTACGTTTCTACCGAGATGCACAAATGAAAGACTTCTAGAATGCATATGGGTCAACATAAAAGGAAAAAAGAACAACATTGTGATAGGTGTATACTACAGGCCATCCAATCAAGCAGAAGAAATACACAAACTTCAAATCAAATAATCAAATAATCAAATAAGAAACACACTGCAGTAAAGGGGGGATTTAACTACCCTGATATCAACTGGGTGAAAAACTCAGCAACAAGTTGGAAATTGAATAGGTTCCTAACCAACCTAGCTGACAACTGTGTCACCCAAAAGGTAGAGGAGGCAACTAGTGGGACAGCTATACTGGAACCTATTCTTACCAATAGAGAAGAAATGATAGAGGGAGTTGAACTTGCCAGAACTTTGGGGGAGAGTGATCATATTAGAATTCAATATAAAACACAAGCAACAAAACATAATAAACCCGAGTCTTAGAATTTAAAAGAGCTGACTTTAACAAATACAGAGAGATCTTGGGAAGGATCCCATGGATGGAAATCTTAAAAAGGGAAATCAACTCAAGAAGCTTGGAAAACCCTGAAAAATATGGTTATAAAAGCACAGTCCAGCTCAATACCATTGAAAAAGAAAAACAAGAAAACCAAGAAAAAAAACCCAGCATGGTTGCACAAAGAAATCTCAAATCAACTGTAAGAAAGAAAAGGGTAAGTACAAAAAAATGGAAAGAGGACAAATAACAAAAGCAGAATACCAACAAATAGCCTGAATCTGCAAGGATAAAGTTAGGAAAGCTAAGGGTCAGAATGAAGTAAGACTTGCAACAAATATCAAAAACAATTTTAAAAGCTTCTTTCGATACATAAAAAAACAAGGAAAAAGTCAAAGAAACAATCGGTCCCCTAATGGGAGATGAGAGCAAGGAAATAGCGGGCAGTAGAGAGAAGGCAGAACTGCTTAATTCATTGTTTGCATCTGTCTTCACTCAAAAGAAAATACAAACCAACATCAAAGACAAAACCATAAAAGACAGGATAGAAATGCAAATTAAAATAAGCAAAAATACTGAAGGAACTAGCAGACATGATCTCAGAAACTCTGAGACACATCTTTCAAAGTTGTTGGAGCACTGGGAAACTACCAGTTGATGTGAATATTCTAAAACACACACACACACACTCTGCTGGAGAGATGTTCCCTGAAGATGGGCTCTAGCATTACTCCGAAAGCTTGGAAGATAAAACCTCCGATCTCAGTGACTGACCCAGATTGGATCCTGAAAAGAAAAAAAAAATCCAGGAAACTATAGACAAATCAGCCTGACATCATTATCAGGGAAGATCTTGGAAAAAATAATCAAGCAACAAATCTGGAAACAGTAAAAGCAAAACCAAGTTATAACCAGAATCTAATCTCACCCACACTTGGAACACTGCATTCAGTTTTGGTCACCACAATACAAAACAAATGTTGAGACTCTGGAAAAAAATTCAGAAAAGAGTAACGAAACTGATTAGGGGGCCTAAAGACTAAAACATGTGAAGAATGATTGCAGGAATTGAGTATGCCTAGTCTAGTGAAAAGAAGGACTAGGGAGATATTATAGCAGTATTCCAGTATTTCAGGTTCTGACACAAGTATATGGGATCTAAATTATTTTCAAAAGCACCAGAGGGCAAGACAAGAAGAAATGGTTAGTAATTAATCAAGGAAAGAAGCAACCTGGAATTTAAAGAGAAACTTTGTAACTGTGATTAACAATTAACCACTGAAACAACTTGCCTTCAGAAGTTGTGGGTGCTTCATCACTGGAGGGTGTTCAGAAGAGACTAGACAGCCATTTGTCTGAAATGGTACAGACCCGTGTTGGCAAACTTATGCCATGCGTGCTGGAAGTGGCACACAGAGCCATTTCCTCTGGCATGTGAGAGGTTGCTTGGAAGAGCCCCACTGCACATGCCGCCGCCTGACAGCTGATTATTGGGTATCTGGCACGCATGCACAGGGGCGTGGAGGGAGGTGCGTGGGAGATGTGCACACATGCACAGGGATGCACTGTGCGTGAGGGGATCATGCATACATGCGCAGACACACTGCACGCAAGGGGGGGATCATGTGCGCATGGCAGCCGCAAGGGGGAATCGTGTGTGCATTTGCAAAGACACGTGGCATGCGAGGGGGAAATCGCACACGCATGCGCAGGGGATGTGGGCCCCCCAGCACACATTGCCTTCTGGATGCTGGCACGTGAATGTGCGCAAGTGTGAACAAGCGCAATTATCAGCACGGGAACCGAAAAAGGTTAGCCACTACTGGCATAGACTCTCCTGCTCGAGCAGGATTTGGACTAAGCGACTTCCAAGACCCCTTCCAACTCTGTTGTTCTATATTACATTATCATTTATAACGGACAAAGCAAAGAAATATTGGATTCACATCTTAATACCTAAGATTCAGAGGTGGGATCCGACAGGGTTAACTACCGGTTCGGTGATTTACGAGGTTTGTTGATTTATGATGTGCTTCCCTGCACGCTGTGTGTGCGCCTGTAAATCGTCATCAGCTTGCTGCCTGGACAGCTGAGCAGCGCTGAGTGCAGAGAAGCAATGTTTGAAACAGCACTTTTTTCCTGCTTTTTGAACTGCAGCTGTGCCTTGGATGGCAGCTGAGCTTGAAAAAGCAGGAAATAAAGGTCAAGTAAGAGCCCGGGTGAGCCAAAACATCAGCAGATGACTCAGAACCGGTTCTATGTCTGCTGCTCTTCAGAGCTACTGGTTCTACAGAGCCAGACAGAACCAGTAGAATCCCACCCCTGCTAAGATTCTAAAAGTGAGTATAAAGATAAAACCAGAATGTTTTATTTTAGGCTTAATGGATAAAGAACTTGAAAAAATATTGGAACTTTGATATTATTCTATATGTTAATGGCAGCAAAATACTTTATGCACAAAAATGGAAGGATACTTTGATTCTCACAATGGACCATGACTGCAAAAGTTGATGGAGTTAACAGAGATGGATAAATGACAGCTTTGATTAAAGAAAACACAATTAATTTTGATTCTATGTAGAAACTGCTTTTGGATTTTGTCCTTGAGATAGAAAAAAATGAAACTCTGATTTTAGGATTTTTTTTTAATTAAATACAGCAAGTTTGTTTGTTAGAGAAATAGCTACTATACATTATTATATGAAATTAAAAAATTGAGGTTTTATATTAGTACCTCATTCTACTGCACTAAAAGGAGTCAAAAGTCAATACTTTTCTTTTTCTTTTCCCCTTAATCCTGCATTTTTCTCTCTTCCCCTTTTCCTCCCTTATTTTACAATTATTTCATTTTTCTTTATATTTCTATATTTTATATGTTGATAAAATGGCAGATTAGTCCAATATTATTACCAAAAAAAACAGGAGGTCTATAACAGAACAGAATTGGAATGGACCTTGCAGGTCTTCTAATCAAATCCCCTGTTCAGGCTGGAGAACTTATACCAGAATTCTGGGAGTTGAAGTCCACAAGTCTTAAAGTTGCCAAGTTTGGAGCCCTCTACCTTATACCATTCCAAATTGCTGCCCTCTTAAATGTCTTCTTAAATGTTCCTGTTGAACCTGACAACTCTGTCATGGGAGGAGGGAATTAGAGGGTCAGCTATACTGGACTTAATACAGGTAGCCCTCAACTTACAACCACAATCAAGCCCAAAATTTCAGTCGCTGAGAAACTTATTGAGTTTTGCCTCATTTTAAAACTTTTCTCTCCACATTTGATAAGTGAACGACTGCCGTTCTTAAAATAGTAACATGGTTCTTAAGTGAATCTGGTTTCCCCATTGACTTTGCTTGTCAGGTGGTGACAAAATGACTCCAGGACACTGCAACCGTCATAAAAGTCAAGCATCTGAATGTAAGTCATGTAACTATGGGAACGCTACAATGGCTATTAAGTGTGAAAAATGGTCATAAGTCACTTTTTTCAGCACTGTTGTACCTCTGGTCGCTAAATGAACTGTTGTTAAGTTGAGGACTACCTGTACTTACTAACAGAGAAATGAAAGGGCAACAAACATGATTGGGAGTAGAGGATAAAACATATGACGAACGGTGGCAGGAAATGAGCATGTCTAGTCGAGTGAAAAGAAGTATGAAGGGTGACACGCTATGAATATTCCAAGATTTGAGGGGCTGCCACAAAGACGACGGGGTCAAATTATTTTCCAAAGCACCAGAAGGCCAAACAAGAAACAATGGATAGAAACTAAGCAAGGAGAGAATCAACCTAGAAACAAGGGTAAATTTCCTGATAGTGAGAACAGTTGATCCGTGGAATGGATGGCCTTCAGAAGTTGTGGGTGCTCCATCACTGGAGGCTTTGAAGAGGAGACTGGACAGCCATTTGTCTGAAATGGTATAAGGGCTCCTGCTCAAGCAGGGAGCCGGATGAGATGACCTCAAAGGTCCCTCTCAACTCTTTTATTCTATTTCTAGGGAGATCCTCGACCATCTAGGTCAGGGGTAGGGAAACTTGGCTCTTCTATCACTTATGGACTTCAACTCCCAGAATACCTGAGTGAGCCATACAAGGCTCCCCATCCCTGGCCTACTGGTTTTTCAGTTGTGGGGGAAATCAATTTTTGACTTGAATGGGACTATTTAATATACAAATGTAGGACATATAAATATATATATAAAGAATATGTCCTACATTTGTATATTAAACAATCCCATTCAAGTCAAAAATTGATTTCCACCACAACTGAAAAACCAGTAGGCCAGAGATTTTATGGCTTTTTTTTATGGCTCACTCAGGAATTCTGGGAGTTGAAGTCCATAAGTGATAGAAGAGCCAAGTTTCCCTACCACTGATCTAGGTCATCGTTTTCAAAGGTGCTTTTTTTTTTTTCAAGAGGCAACTGGACTTTCTGGTTTTTCTTTGAAGACACTGAGCTTCCTGGATGACAAGCAAAACTTCTTCAAAGAAAAACCAGAAAGTCCAGTTGCCTCTTGAAGAAAAAAAAAAAAACACCTTTGCGCCTGTTATTCTATATTCTATTCTCTACCCTCGGATTCTACGCCGTGGAAGAAACCAAACAGTCCTACTTGCTCCCAACCTCTCCTCCAACCTCTCCTCAACTCACCTGCCAGCTGCTGCTTCGACCCTGGGAAGAGCACAAAAGCCGCTCCGCACACCACCTTCCTCCCATGAATGATCCAGTAGAGGAAGTTCCTCTGCGCTGCTCCTCTCCTCCCATTCTTTCTAGCAATACGGTACTCGATGGTTTTAACTCCTTTAAACCCAAACACAGCTGGTGCTATTTACACTGTCTGCTTCCTAGGCATGGATGTCGCCTAGCTGACCGCCATCTCGCGACCGGTGGCGGGAAACCCACATCTGTCCCGTTTGCAAGGCGTTTTCACCGATTACACGCTATCTAGTCGTTTTTGACTCCTAGCGATCGAACTCTGCAACTCAGCCAAGTGAAATGTGACACTACTTCTCTTGTGAATATTAGCTATGTACTGATCCCTAAAAGTTCATGAAGTTCCTACCGAGTTACAGAATAAAAGTTGGAAGGGTCCAACTCTCTAAACAGGAAGTCCTATATCATTCCAGGCAAAATGGCTGTCAAATCTCTTAAAAACCTCCACTGATGGAGCACCTTTTGCAGGCAAGGATTCACTAATTGTTCTCCGTTCTCCTTGATTCTAGATTGGATCTCTTTTTGATAAGTCTCCAACTATTACTTCTTGTCCTGTCCTCAGGCACTTTGGATAATAGATTGACTCAACCCCCTCAAATGTGTCAGCCTCTCAAATATTGAAAGATTGCTATTATGTCACCCCTAGCCCTACTCATAGCGTATTTTAGCATTCAGTCCCTAATTTTTGGTGTGTGGCTTTTTTTCTGCACTCTTTCTAGATTCTCATCATCTTTTTTCTATCACAGTGAGCAAAACTGGACACAATATACCAAGTGTAGCCTTACCAGTACGGGATAATGCAGTACTGATACTTCGTGTGATCTTGATACTATCCCTCTGTTGATGCAGATTAGGACTGCATTGGGTTTTTTTTCTGCAGCTGCAGCACACTGCTAGCTCATACTTAACAGGCAGCAGATAGTCAGAGTTGGAAGGGACCTTGAAGGTCACCTAATCCAACCCCCCTGTCCAAGCGGGAGACCCTACACCATTTCTGACAGATGGCAGTCCAATCTCTTCTTGAAAGTCTCAAGTGATGACACTCCCAAACTTCTGAGGGCAACTTCTGTTCCATTGGTTAATTGTTTTCACTGTCAGAAAGTTTTTCCTTATTTCCAGGTTAAATCTCTCCTTGTTCAGCTTCCATCTATTATCCTTTGTCTGGCCTACAGGTGCTTCAGAAAATAGCTTGACCACCCTCCTCTCTGTGGAAGCCCCTCAAATATTGGAAGACTGCTATCATGTCTCCCCTGGTCTTTCTCTTCACTAGACTAGCCAAGCCCAGTTCCTGAAACCGTTCTTCATATGTTTTAGACTCCAATCCCCTAATCATCCTGGTTGCTCTTCTCTGCACTTTTTCAAGAGTCTCAACATCTTTTCTATAGTGTGGTGACCAAAACTGGAGGCAGTTGGGGTGATTATTCATTGGAACTCCTAGATCCCCTTTCACAATTAACTGCTGTTGAGCCAAGTACAACTTCTTCTATAGATGTGCATTTAGTTTTTTAAGTGTAAAACCTTATTTTTCTCACTGCTGAATTATATTGTTCTGGAAAGGACCCAATGTTCAAGTCTGTTAAGATCCTTCTGTCATCTTCAAATTGGTAGGTTCCCCTTTTATCCCTTCGCCAACATCATGTTGAAGAATACTGGGCCTAAGACAGAGCCTTGGGGTATCCCCACTGCATGCTTCCCCCCCCCCCCAGGTAGATGCAATTCACCTTTTGCCACCTTCTGATAAGCAAAGTCAATGAGAAAGCCAGATTCACTTTACAAATGCATTACTAAGTTAACAACGGCAGTGATTCTCTTAACAGTTGTGGCAAGAAACACAAAATGGGTAAGGCTCGCTTAATATATTTTTTTTCTTAGCAAGAGTTTACTCTTCCTTGCCTGTCTATTGCCTGCAAGGGGGAAAAGGAGTTTTATAGCCTTTCCAGAGGAACTGTAAGATTTTTATTGCTGCCTTGGTTTGCTTTCCATTTTAATGCTGCTTGTGATTCTCAGTCCTCCTCAGTGCTCTCTTTGGCATTCTTTTGTTTCACCATAAAAGAGTTAGTTTCATTATGGTTTATAAAATGGCTGCACAAATTTGCAAAAACCAGAAAAAAGCATACATTACAATTAAAAAACACACACCAAAAAGTTAACCTCTTACGTTAATTATCACTCATTTTCAACATAAAGGTCTTTTGAGATCCAAGCTCAAATATTCATTCAATCACGAAATTTACTTGTTTGATCACAAATTCATAGAAAGGGTTATCAACATATATAGTTGGAAGTGCTGAGGACAGATTATACATATACACATACATGTGGGTGCACTCACACTTTTTGATCTAATTTTAGAGACACAGGGTGAGGCTTAATTGATAAAATGATCCTAAAGAATTTCAGCAAGATTTAAAGGACCATTTTTGGCCATGGAAGTCCACCACTCCAAATAAGAAAAAGGCAAGAAATACTGTCCACAACCACACTGGTGACATCCCAATTCAGGCAATCCTCACTTTCAATTGAATTTTATATGTGTACAATGACAATAAAGGTTATTATTATAACTTATAAAAGCCATTGGACCAGCACATCCTTTTCTACATGGTGTGATCATCAAGTATGAGATCATTTAACCATGTCAACTTACAATATCTTTCCTGGCTGTGGTTATTAAGCAAATTACCTTGGTCTGCTCAGAACCATGTCACATGACAGTGACTTGCAACTTCCTGTCAATTTCCAGTTGGTTTGGTTTGTTGGAAGCCAATTGTGAATCAGAGGTCTCCAAACTTGGCAACTCTAAGACTTGTGGACTTCACAACTCCCAGAATTCTCCAGCCAACATAGCTGGAGTTGAAGTCTACAAGTCTTAAAGTTGCTAATTCTGGGAGTTGAAGTCCACAAGTCTTAAAGTTGCCAAATTTGGAGACCCCTGCTCTAAATGGTGAGTCCATGATTCTGGGACACTGCAACTGTCATCAATGCAAGCCAGTGCCACCCCCACCCCCACCCACCTCCAAATAACTGATGGTCACAACTTTGAGGAAAAGTTGTAAGTCTCCCTTTTTCAGCACCACTTGTTAACTTTGAAAGCTGAGTGGTCTATAAATCTGAACAACCCGAAACGGTGCTTAAAGTAGCTACTTTAAAAGAAGTCCTGGGATAAGCGCAGTTGTGCCAGGTTAGTACGTGGACGATGCACCACCAGGAAATCCTGTGTTTCTTTGCTAGATAGGAAAGTAAAACTGAAGCTCCTGAAGACAGCACTGGCAGATCAGTTTCACACTGTTGCCAAGAAAAGAACACGCCCATCAGACTTACAAGGAATCAACCCTAACAGGGAGGAGACTTTTAAACTCTCCCAACAAGCCAAAACTTGTACAGGCAGCAGCTTTAAAGCATGCACCACCCGCGGAAAGAAGGAATATGCAGCAGCTGACATGTTTCAGCCTCGTTGCTTCTCTGCTTTTACACCACGGAGGAAACCCACAAAGCCCTACTTGCTTCCGACCTCTCTTCCACCTGGGCTCAACTCACCTTTCAGCTGCCGCTTCGACCCTGGGAAGACCAGAGAGATCCACCCTCCTCGCCTCAATTTTCTCAGCCGAGAGCCGGAAGAGGAAGTTCCTCTGCTGTTCTTCTCTTTCCTCGTCTCCTCCAAGTCCTCTCTAGCAATCTCAACTTCTCTGGCCTCCATTACCGGTATTGGTAGTGACAGTTTTGTCTAGCGCGGGCGTTGCTTATCTATAGTGCGCCATCTAATGGCACAAAGCAGGTAGTTCCGTCTCTATCGAAGACGGTTGCAAGGTATTTTTTTAAAAAAATTATGTTAATAGAATAACAAAGTTGGAAGAGACCTTGGAGGTCTTCTACTCCAACCCCCTCCTCAAACAGGAGACCCTGTACCAGTCCAGATTTAACCTGGAAATAAGGAGAAACTTTCTGACAGTGAGAACAATCAACCATAATTTATTATTTCACAAGAAGAGTTCTCCACTCCTCTACTCGTTGCAAAATATGCCACCGGACTTGAAATTCTAGACCTAGAAAATCTAGAACTACGCCGCCTTTGGTCCGATCTAAGTATAGTATATAAAATCATACATTGCAATGTCCTACCTGTCAATGAATACTTCAGCTTCAACCACAACAATACAAGAGCACACAATAGATACAAACTCAAAGTAAACCGCACCAAACTTGATTGCAGGAAATAGGACCAGCAACAGAGTGGTCAATGTCTGGAATACTCTACCTGACTGTGGTTTCTTCCCCAAACCTCAAAAACTTTAACCTTAGACTGTCTACTGCCTACCGTCCCTGTCCTATTGTTCCTTTTCATTTTTCTTATATGTATCCATTTCATGTATTCATAACTATGTTTATACTTATACCTGTTATCTTATAATCGCTTGATAAAATAAATGAAAAAATAAACCAATGGAACAGAAGTTGCCCTCGGAAGTTGTGGGAGCGCCATCACTTGAGACTTTCAAGAAGAGATTGGACTGCCATTTGTCAGAAATGGTATAAAGTCAGTCCTGCTTTGGTGGGGGGTTGGACTAGATGACCTTACAAGGTCCCTTCCAACTCTGATTATCTGTTATGGCTGTCATATGATCATGGGACAATGTGATGGTTGTAAATTCAAGGATTATGTGCAAAGCTGTTTTTTTTTAATACCATTATAATCTTGAGTGGTTACTAAAGGAGGCAAGTGGTAAGTGAGGACTATCTATATTACACCCAGAAAAAGAAGCCATTTGAAGTGGATGTCATTTGCTGCAAGCATCATGGGGAGGAAATAATTGTTGTATCCAGCTGGTGGATTACCAGAAGGATGTAAAGGATCATGGTGAGAGAGAAAAAAAACATTTCTGCTCTGGGAGGTCCCCTTCCTCTTGGACTGATGGAGACGTTTGGGATTATGAGCGCACACAAATAGATGGGTTTGTGAGCCTGAGCTCTTCCCAAGAAGCTGCCACATGGAACACAACCACTTCTTAAAAGCCCCCTTACCATGGTTTGGAACTGCAGGTTGGTTGGAGAAGGCTGAAATGGATGTGGATTCTACAGATTTGGGGTTAACGGATTTGATGTGTGAGGAAGTGGACTTTCTTAAGAAGTGGTGATCACTGGGGAATAAAGTCAGGAGGCACAGAGCCCGGAAGACTCAAGGGGTCACCACAGGCACCTTCAAATACCCCAAGCACCATACCCAGAACCAGCTTTCAAACTGATCAGCCAAGTTCTCCTTATGTTAAAGAAATTCATCCCCGAATATTTTGAAACATCCGTGCCCATCTCTCCATTCAACCATCCCTGAATCTGAGAAGAATGCCAGTCAAAACAGATCCAGATTAACCATTCTAATTGTTTAACTGTGCATTAAAAATGTTGTATGTTCATATAATTTGAACTGGGCACTTGGGGGCACATAGCAATGCAACAATAAATTAAGAGGCAGAAGAAGCCTAACTGCAGCTCACATCATCATAGGCAGAGAGTGGCTGGACTGATATACAATTCAAAATTTAAATTTATAATGAGGAAGGAAAGGAAGCCGAGGAATACATATTAGTCATAGATGCAGAATGCACAAGAGACAGATTACAGGGAGCTGAAGAATCGTAGTGTGTTAGAAACTCGCTGTATGTGTGGAGACCTCACCACAGAACAAGAACTGAGAAAAGGGCTTTACATTACAATTTTATTATTAAAGTTATTCACTGCACATCTCACACTTTGAGACAACTCTGTCTTGCTTTGCCCTAGGCTAGTGTTTTATAGTAACACTGACGCTACCTAATTTTTTCCTCGTCAAGAGCTATTGATAGTTCTAACACAATGCATTATTAAAAATGAAAGATTTTCCATTCATTTTTTTTCTCAGTGTCACCACCAAATAGGGTTACAACAATATATCAGCAATATGGTGCTGCTATCACCCAACAGCCAGTAACAAGCAGGCACTTCTGAGAAAAAGAGATGCCGGCAGGAGTTGCTCATAAACCCAGAGATTTTCAATCCCTTTTCTCTCAGCTCAATATTCCTACAGCTCTTTTTCATCAGGTTCATTTGCAAGGCAGAACACCTTGTACATGTGAAATTGTTGTTTTCATTGGACCTTGGGCCTACTCCCAACATGTCCCTCACCCATCGCACACTTTACCTTTTGGAGATCTCCTGGAGGCAACCACCATTTTCAGTGCAGTATCTCCCTCTCCCAGTCACCCAGAAGCAGCCACCATTTTGGCCCAGAGACAAGTGTGACAAAATGGCAACCGCTTCCACAAGTCTATCACATGGCCCAGGCATGACTCCCAAGCAGAGATGGAACAGAAAAATTGTATAATGAGCAAGAACAGGCAGTTCTAAGTTGATTGGTTGGAGAGTGCTGGCTCCTGCAGGAGGCAATTTACAGCTATGATTGGTTCAGTGGTGGTATTCAGCCGGTCTGCACCGCTTCAGGAGAACCAGTAGCAACAATTTGCCTGGGTCGTCGAACCGGTAGCAACTTCTGGCTGGCCACACCCACGACCCGGTCGCCACTCACTTGCCCCTACTGGCTGCTCGATGTTCGCTTACCTTTTCAGGCTGCTTGATGCTTGCCCCACCACACCTGCCCTATATATGTTGCTTTCACCACGTGGCCCAGCTAATTGCCTCACCAGTTGCCTTGCTGGTGTACAGTCAGCTCAGCACACCAAAGATAAGCAATGCATGCCGCCTGCTGACCCTTCGCCTCGGCTGGGTCAGGAAACACGTGATTCCCCAGCTCCAGCCTTGCTGCAGAGCCACCACCCACTCGCCCTTAAGTGCAATGCATCACCCATTTCCCCCTCATTCAGAGGCCCTGGCCCTTAATCTCCTTGCTTCCTCCCCTATGACTGCCTCTTTCATCTTCTATGGCCGCAACTTTACCTTCCTCCCGCGGGTGGCTGCATCTTGCCCTTGTTGCAAGATGCCTGCAGCTGCTGCCTCTTTTTTGGGGTGTGAGAAGCCTTCCAGCTGATGTCTCTTTGCCAGCTGGCTGGAGGCTTCTTGCACTGAAACTACCAGCCTCCGCTTTTCAAACGCGCCAAAAAAGGACTTCAGTCCCATTGCCGCCCTGTTCTTTGCACTGGCCATGCATATGCACCCAATTGCCTGCTGCACCAGAGGGACTTGCCTGGGCAAGTACCTCCACTCTGGTGCAGCAGGCAATGGGGTGCACCCCAGTGTGAAGAACAGGGTGGCAAATCCCAGCTGCTGCTGCTTTGCCAGCTGGAACCGAGCCGGTAGCTCATGCACCATCTCCTAGTAGAAGGTTCCAGGACCTCACGTGCACAAGTGAGGCTCAGTCCTTCTGCGAGGAGATGGCGCGTGGGAAAGTCCCTGTGGAACCATGAGATGCATTGTTCTGTGTATACCCGAGAAGGAGGAGTAGACTTGGATGAACTTTTCTGCCTCTCTTCACTTCGCTCCGCTGCTGCTCAGAAGGCAGCCGCCCCAGCCTGTCCCTTTAAGATACTTCGATGCAGAGGGAGGGACCAGAAAGGGACAGGCAGGACGCAGGAGCTGCCTTCTGACTCCTGTCTGAGTCTCGTCATGTCTCCATCCCCACGCCAAGAATCCTCCAGCCGCTTGGTTCCAGCCAGCAAAAGAAGTGACAGCTGCAGGCCCTTCATCCTTGCAAAAAACAGCATGAGAAGCCTTGAGCCACCACCTCTTTGGTGGCAGGAGAATCCTCCAGCTGCCGCTCCTGGCTCACTTCCAGCCATCAAAGATGTGGCAAAAAGACATTGTGGCTATAGTCTTCTTGCAGCGAAAATTACCGCCTTCCGGCCTTGCTCCACTTCCCCAACGCGTGGCTGCGGCCGCATTCTAGGCACGGGCCACACAGGTCCACCCCATTGCCTACGGCCCCGCTTGGGCAAGTCCCTCCGGTGCAACGGGCTCAATGGGGTGCACCTGCGTGGTCGGCACCTAGAAGACAGCAGTGGCAGTGCATTGGAGAAGCGGAGCGAAGCCAGAGATTGGTAATTTTTGCTGCAGGAATACTACAGCCACTAGGTCTTTTGTCAGTGCAGCGGGAATCCAGCCGCACAAAAAAAAAAACCACAAGGCGGCTGCAGGCATCTCGTGACAAGGGCGAGATACAGGCTGGCATGGAGCCTAGCGACAACAATGGCTCAGCCCTGGGTTATCTTCCCTGGCAGCCAGCTGTGGGAAAAAGGTAAAGTCACAACTGTGGGACAACAAAAGAGGCAGTCATGGGAGAGGAAACGAGAAGATTAAACGCCAGGGCCTTTGAAAGAGGGGAAATGAGGTGATGCGTATGACTGGTGAAGGGAGAGTGGGTGGCATGCAGGATAAAGCCAGGCCTTTGACAGATTAGGTGATGCCTGCCTGGGCAGAAAATAGGTAGATAGGTAGAAATTTATTTTTTTTCCTACCGGGTTCTGTGCCTGCGGCTTGGTGGGGAGGTCATGTGACTGGGAGTGGGCGTGAGTGACATCAAGTTGGACATGCCCCCTCAGTCACATGACCCTCCCCCACCATGCCACGCCCACAGAACCGATAGGGAAAAAAATTGAATACCACCATTCGATTGGTTGCTGTAGGGGTAAAAGGGGAGTTTCCCATTCTCCTCCCCCCCTTTTTTTTCTTCTCTGTGGTCTATATCCTATTTGGATTTACCTCAAAATGTTTCTGTGTGCCTGACCACCTTGTTTATTGTAAATATGTTAAATGTATTCATTCATATAAAACTATAAATTTACCTCAGTGTCTCTGATTTGATTTGGAAACTTGCTGCATAATTCCCTGATAGAGGACTGTCACTACTACATCCAGAAAATAGATCCATTTGTAGTAGATGTCATTTGCTGGAAACATCACTGGGAGGGAGATAATTGTTATTTGTAGCTGGTCCGTCAGCCAGAAAGATGTAAAGGATCGTGGTAAGAAAAAAAAACATTTCTGCTCAGGGAGGTCCCTGTCCTCTGGAACTGATGGAGGAATTTGGGATTATGAGAGCACACAAATGAATGGCTTTGTGAGCCTGAGCTCTTCACAAGAAGCTCCCACAGGGAGCACAGTCGCTTTTTAAAAGACTCCTCA